>APFE030544200.1:15991-35802 GCA_000404065.3 Pinus taeda
TTATTTATGGTAAATTAATTTTATTTGAGATGAATATTTAAAGAGAGTTTTTAGATATATATTTTATGATGAATATTGACAAGAATTAATATAAATATTTGCAATTAATTTTTGTGGAAATGGTTAATAGTTTGTGGAGATTTTTCTAGATATGCATCTTAGGGTGAATTATTTTGATCAACAATATTTGTGGAGAGTATATATATATATATAGATATATATTTCTGGTGAATCTTTAGAGAGATTTTTCCAAGCATATATCCTATGATGAATTAATTTAATCTATGAGAATGTGGAAATCAATTTTCAAGGTTTTATATTCTCAAAATATGTGTGTGTGTGAGCAACTACTTGAACTACTCAAAACTAGTTGCACACTCTGATGTCCATTAGAATTTGGCTCCTTTATTTTGTAAATATGTGATTGGATGTTGAATATTTGATAAATATTGAATCAATTTTCGGTAATGTCTGATCAATCCCATGAAGTATCTAGTCACCATGACATTTTGAGGAGTAGGCCACTCCATTATGGCCTTGATCTTTTTGAGATCCATAACTAATCCTTCCTTTGAGGTGATATGTCCAAAATATTATATTTGTGATTGAAAGAAATTGCATCTACTGAGTTTGGCGTAAAGCTTGTGTTTCCTCACCAACTATAACATTTCCTTGAAGTGCTCTTCATGCTTCTCCTTTTCCAGTGGTATCATTTGTCCTAGTTGTGGCACTAGATAATTGATCATGGTTTTTTGTCTCTCTTTCCAAAGTACTCAATGTATCTTCTCCTCTCACTGTATTTTCACTTGTTTTCTCTTTCTTGACTTGCTACCTTCTACCTTATTGGTTTCAATCCATGTTTCTAAATCTCAAATGTACTTTTATTGGAAATATACTTGTCTATATAGATGGCACTAGACCCATGTTTCTTTTGTCTTTGTAGATATAATAATCTCTTTAATAGCACTACATTAACCTTTCTTTTCCTTTCTTGGGATCTGAAAATATTTTCATTATCCACCTTGCAGCTCCTCAATTCAACTTTGAATCTCCTAAATGTATCCATCCAACCTAGGGAATTTTCTTCTTACCTCTTTCCCACTAAGTCTTATTCCTAATCATGATGGGTTCTATCCATGCTATATTGTACCACTTTTCTACTCATTCCTCTATTTTTTGTTGCAATGTGTGCCCTCTTATATTTTTTCCTACACACACAAGTATCAGTTATCAAATATAAACATATTAATTCATAACCTTAGCATGTCTACACCAAGTATGCTAATCTAAAGTTATTCATGCAACACATCACATGTCACTTACATATTCTAGGAAATAGAATGACATATAAGCATTCTATCAAGGTTAGCAACCACATCACTTGTAAGTTTAAATTACCATATTAAACTTTATCCTTTTTAAGTGAGCCTCTTCAATTCCATTGTTGAACCTAGCTCTGATACCACCTCCCACCCCCTAGACCATTATGGGTTGTGGAAGGGATACCTTGTTTAAACCAATATCCAAGGTCTAAGAAGAAGGTGTTGATACAACAAAATTAGTTTTTAGAGTCTTCAAAACTTAAAACTAACACCACCATTGCATTCAACTCATCGAGAGCTTTCTAGCAAATTTTTATCCCAATTTGAGTCCCTAATCAAAAGTTATGATCATTAAAATTTTGGCCTATTAAAAAGGCCATGTAATCACGAGAGAACCTCGTGGCACCCAAGTGGCCTCCACCTATCCCAAGTGGCACTGCCACGCCCTCATCATAGGGTCCTTAGATTCCCATGTTATCGCTAGTTGAACCGCTATGTATATTTAGACATCCTCTCTAGTCATTTATTGCATGTTTCATTAAGATTAGTTCATGGCTATATGTACCCAACTGTGAGACACAGGAAAGTTGAAGAATGGTGGAGGCATGATGACCTAAACCTTCATCATCAAGATAGCTATTTGTTGATAGAACTAAAAATTATCCTTTTAGTGCTCCTCAATTGTTTTAAGACTTCATAACCATGTGATTTAATGGGCTCGAAGAAGGACGAAGAGAGAAAAGAGTTCCTCGAGTTTAAATAAAGATCCTATAAGACCAAGTTTTGAAATCAAAGTAGCAGGAAGAAGTGATTAAGTGGTGGCCTCCAAATAGCTTGTTGTGTTTGGATACTAATCACCTAATGGAAATGCTCACTGCAAAATGCCAGGGACTGGTCTTGATAACAAATTAGGTTTCCATTATTTTTTTTGCATATGTCAACAAGTATTCGAAGGTTATCTTGATGTATTCTAACATCGTCTTACATATCTACATATGTTTTAGAACATAATTTTGGTTATGCAATGTCCTACTACTGTAGTGTATGTTGAAGGCACACCTATATGTACCTTTGATGCTTCTTTAAGTTCATGGGTTCAATCTTTCACAATCATCAATTGCTTGGTAGACTCATGAGGTGTATCTATTTGGGGCTTATATATGGTTTTTATTATAGTCTATTGGTGTGAGGAAAATATCCAATTGTCAAATATTTCTCCTTGCATCTCAAATATGAATCCACCATGACTCTCACTTCTCCATCATGGCTTCTTTCAACCTCGTGATGCTCCATTGACGTTGTCGCCTCCTTTGTCGGTAGTACTTATGCATTTAATTCTCCATTTCCATATAACTCTTCGGGATGGAAAGACGAGTTATATGAATTTCCAGCTTGAGTCAGAATTGTTCAATTTCTATTGAGTGTGTGTATCGATCAAGTAGTCTGCATTTTCTTGAAGGAAAGCCTAGACCCCCTAAATAAATATGTATGAGAGCCTTTTCTAAATGTTGTCCTTGATTTAATGATAGATTTTGTCTACCACTAGAGATAACAAAGGTGAGTAGAGTGTCATAGCGATAATATTGAGCTTGTCCCATCACAATGAATCCACTGTAGTCAATTTTTGGCTCTCTTTGCATTCAAATTGGTTACTTTGATCAATATGGATTCAAGTTCTAGTTTCCTCCATGGTGATGGAAATAATTGATGTTTCCTTGGTTCTCTGAAGGTTTGTTTATCTAGGTAAGAATGCTCAGTCGAATACCCTACACTCGTAGCATTCTATGTTTGAGCATACCCTTGGTGAACTTGGCTAGATTTTCGAAGATGATTAAAAACCAAACTGTATTTTGTATTTTCATGGTAATGTGAATGTAAAATTCTTTACAAGGAAATTGATCATATAAGGTTTTTCAAAGAAAAACCATAACTAAAAATGAATTCAACTTCATTATAGAGGTGATAGACCCTCGCTCAAACAATGAAGAATAGATGTGGTAGAACATTCCCCAAGCCATGAAGAATACAAGTGGAAACCATTTATGGCTATAGTAGGGAGAAATACATTGGTTTGTATAGTTGTGAAAACCTTGTGAAATTCTCGCTGCTAGAAAAGCCACCCAAGCTTAAGGGTTTCCAAATCGTTTGAGTTAAGCTATTAAAATTGATGTTTCTTAGTTCATAGAAGAATGTATTATAGTCAAGTTTAAGTGGCTTCGTAACTGTGAATTTATTCTTTTAGGTTTCCTAATGTGAGGATAAAACAAAGGCCATTATTGGGAGAACACTTATCTTACAAATTTCTTGTAGGAAAATAAGAAAATAAAGTTAAAAATGGAACCTATCTTTCTTTTTTAGTCGAGAGTAGTAGCAATTAGCTTATCCTTTAGAATTTTTAATATTGTATGAAAAATCATATATTTTTTATTTTTTAAATTGCATTGTAAATGGGTGAATTTTATGTTGAAGCCAACACCCTTTAAAAGTTGATTTCAAGTGTTTTTTTTTTGCTTTGAGAAGATGACCAGACTTGTTGAAAACACAACAATAAAATCCTAATTTGATTTTCCCTTGAATTAAATTAGGAGAAAATTGTAATTCCACATCACAAGACAACAAGAATTGGTTAATTAAATTAATTTCACTTAGTTGAATCAATTAATTCAAGTTGAGGGCCTAACTTGAGTTGTGTAGAGTGATTCCTAAATTTTAGGAGCCTAGGGTGAGTTTAATTTGAGTTGTAACAATTTAATTCAGTTAAACTAGTTATAATTGTTGGTGGAACTAGTAGGAGGTCTAGCAGTAGGTTCAACTTTAGTGTTCAACCAATTAACTGATAAATCATCCATAATTAACACATACATGCATGAACTACACATTACCTAGTTGAGATTGGAGTTCAAGGGTAGTGTACTATCAGATGTATAATTATCCAAGCTGTACAAATGGTGCATGCAACCAGAGAAGGGCCTATAGGGAATGTGCAGTTATGGATGAGGAATTTCCCTAAATAATAGGGTCTAATTCCCCAGGAAACAATTCAAGGAAATGGGGACTTGGGTAAGCATAAATTTGGTTAAATATTGACTAGAGACAGCTTGTGAAACAATGAGAGATTATACTTGTGCAGAGATTGTTCAGGCTTGAACAAGCATTGTATTTCCTCTCTATTTTCTGACTAATGCAATACAAATAGGAAGGGGTTTTAAGTAGTTTATTTCCCCTAGATATATCCTCATGTATGTGTGTTAATTCATGTCGCATATTTTGATATTGCTTCTTAGCGTGAATTACTTTTCACTGCTGAGTAGAGTAGATTTGAGTCTTATGTTTTAGAACATTACATGAGAATTTTCGAATCTACAATTAATTCTACATGGTATCAAATCTAGATTCACAATAGAGAAGAGAATTTTAAGTTATCTTTACAGGAGGAACAAGTTTGCAGATCTATTCTTTAGAGCTAGCAAGATGGCCTTCTATGGTCTAAGGCTCGAGTATGCCCTTGAAGGTAGCTCAAATTATATTGCATGGAAGAACCACATGGAAGCAGTCATGGAAGATAATGCGCTAAAGGAATTCATTGATGATGATGTTCCAAGACTAGTAATAGTTGATGCTCAGGATCTAGTAGATTGGAATAAGAGTGTAGCCAAGGTGAGGAGAATCATGTTGGAGGGATTATGAGACCATATTTTCTCTAATCTCCATGGGAAAGAATCTCCATATGAATGTGGTAGGCATTGACAGATTTGTTCCAAAATAGTAGTGACCACAGGAAGTTGGCACTCAAAGACAAGCTTTGAAAACTCAAAATGCAGAAAGGCAACACAATACCACAGTACTTGAGTAGGTTCACACAATGTCGTGATGAAACTGGGAGTATGTGTTACATTTGTAGAAGATGATCTGGTAAGCCTAGCACTTCTAGGCCTTCCCAAGAGTTATCACAACTCCAAGGATTCAATCAATGGGAGGGAAAAGCTACCAAACTGGGAAATGTTATTTGGTACAGGAAGATTTCACACAGAACACCAAAGACGAGACCTCATCCAAGGTTGAGCATGAGGATAATTATGGCTTGGATTGAAATTCAAAGAAATGGAAATGGAAGAAATCCCAATCCAAAGGCGATTATAGACAAGAGGGCAAGAAGAAAGACTTGTCGAAGACAAAATAATTTCATTGTCATGAGTCGAGACACTATTCCATGAAGTGTCCACATAAGAAGGTTGACAAGAAGCCCTCAAGTGGAGCAGTAGGTGAAGCTCAGCTTCACAATTTGAGTTAGATTTCTCCCTCATGGCATGTATCGTGACATCAGTGATGAGTAGTATGTGGTATTTGGATAGTGGATCCTCATTCCATATGATAGGAAATAAATAATTTTTCGGCTACTTGGAGGAGAAGAACCTCCATATGCACATCAATATGGGAGATGATGGAAGGTACAAGGTGACCGATATCTATACGATTACATTTCAGAGGGATTTTGACTCTTCGAGCTCACATTAAAATATGGAACGTATGTTCTGGGTATAAAGAATAATTTAGTTCCAGTTGCTATGTTGGAAGATCATGGTTACTATGTGATATTTAGAAAAGGAAAGGCTTTCCTAAGACACATCCCCATGGGACAGGTGAAGCAGATCGAGGTTCGGGTGAAGAACCTCTACAAATTGGATGTAGAAGACCACATTTCCTTGAGCACAAAAGCAGAGAAGGTACAATGCTGAGACATCGGTGAATTATGGCATAGGAGACTTGGTCATTTGCACCATGGAGCTTTGAAGATCATGCAGTAGATTTCTACAGGACTTCCCAGGGGTGCACTAGAGCAGTGAGATACATGCAAAGGGTGTACATTGGGGAAGTATAGCAAATCCACCTTTCATGATAAGGACAACAGAGTGCAAGCGGTCCAAAAAATAGTTCACTCAGATGTGTGTGGACCTTTCGCAACAACCTCCATGACCAAGCATAGGTATTACGTTATATTTGTAGATGGTTTCTCATGTAAGTTCTGGATTTTCTTCATGCAAAAGAAAGACTAGACATCCTCCAAATATTGTGAATTTAAAATACTTTTTGAGAAAGACACTGGCAAGAAACTGAAGGCTCTCAAGAGTGATAATGGTGGAGAATAGAATAATAGTGTTGGGTGTGGAGCCTAATTATCTTCTATATTCAAAGGTATCGCTGCATTAGACCCCAGTTCGTAATGGGGAAGCAACGCTACCCGTAAAATATTCACTACAGGAGGATCCAGGGGGGGCAGCTGCGACCTTTTGGGAGCCACCCATGACGGGGGTTTCGGGAGCAGTGCCCCCGAAGCTAAAAACAGATGTAAAATTGCCTTATAAAAGTATAGTAATTTCTGGTCAATCTAGGCCGTTCATTTGGCGGATGATCTGACGGTACAAGTTATGTTTAATTTAGGGTTTTTTTCCCTAGTAGGCAACCCCTCACTATATATGAGGGAATTGTATTGCATCTATGTACATTTGCATTCTGAGTGATGAAGAGAGAGGAGATTGAGAGCGAAGAGGGAGTTACAGCGGATCTGTTGTAGGTTGTATCTCTTCAGTTTGCTAGATAATATAAAAAGAAGGACTGGTTGTTTCTCCATGGATATAGCCCAAACTGGGTGAACCACGTATATCTGTGTCTCTCTTGTTTTATGTGCTTTCTATGTTTATATTTTTGCAATATTTTATGTGTTCCATTGCTCTGTAATATATAATTTTCTAACAATTGGTATCAGAGCCGAAGGTCTATTTGGCTAATAAACTCATAGGAGAGAAGGGTTCCTGGTTCGAGTGGAGTAATGGTGGAAGATAGTAGGTTTAAGGTCAAAAAATTCAATGGCCAAACCTACCACCTGTGGAAGATGCAGATGGAAGATTATCTGTATCTGAGAGATCTGTGTCTACCATTGAGTGGAAAGACAAAGAAGCCGATGGGTATGATAGACATAGAATGGAATATTCTCGATAGAAAGGCACTTGGAACAATAGTTAGTAACATTTAATATTTCAAAGGAAACGACAATAGAGGGTTTAATGTCGGCATTGGCAAAACTATATGAAAAACCCTCATCCTAAAATAAGGTATTTCTTATGAAGCATTTATTTAATATGAAGATGTCAGAAGGTGGATCTATTGCAGAACATTTAAATGATTTTAATACAGTTACAAGTCAGTTAAGTTCTATAGGGGTAACTTTTGATGATGAAGTTAGGGCTCTGTTGTTTCTATGCTCATTGCCAGAAAGTTGGAATGGTTTAATTATGGCCATTAGTAACTCTATATCTAGATCTAGTACTTTAAAGTTTGATGATGTTTTCGGTGCAATCCTTAGCGAGAAAATGCGATGGAAAAGCTCCGGTCAGACATCAAGTTATGCTTTGACTGCAGAGACTAGGGGAAGAAAAATGGAAAGAGGAAAGAGCCTAGGATACCATAGTAAGTCAAGAAAAGCTACATCCAAGTCCACATCGAGGATAGTGTGCTGGAAATGTGGAAAGAAATGACACCTAAAGAAAGACTACAAGTCTCAGAAGGGAAAAGAAGGAGATGCACAGTAAGAAACTAATCATGAAGCGAATGTAACAGGTGAAGTGTTGCAAGACGATTTGATTCTTTCATTAGAAAATATTATTGATGCTTGGGTGGTCGATTTAGGGGCCTCATTCCATGCCACACCTGATAGGAAACATTTTTATGATTATGTTCAAGTAGATTTTGGACAGGCTTGATTGGGTGATGATAAACCTTGTAAAATCATTGGAATGGGTACAATTTTCATAAAACAGCAAAATGGAAATCAGTGGCTATTGAAGGGGGTAAGGCATGTTCCAGATCTAAAAAAAAATATGATTTCAACAGGGCAGTTGGGATGTGAAGGTTGCATAACTAGTTTCATAGATAAAACCTGGAAGGTCACTAAAGGATCCCTGGTAATAGCGAAAGGAGGAAAGGTTGGTACATTGTATTTATGTAATGGTATTTCTAATTCGGTTAATGCTTTAACCTCTACAGGAGAAGATACGACATTCTGGCATCATAGGCTTGGGCACATGAGTGAAAAGGGGATGCAGATTCTTCACTCAAGAAATTTGTTTCCAGCTTTGAAGCATGTTGATTTAAAATTCTGTGAGAATTGTGTTTATGGAAAACAGAAGAGAGTCAGATTCCTTAGAGTTGGGAAAGAAAAGAAAATCGAAAAATTATAGCTTGTGCATACAGATGTATGGGGACCTGCTTAGGTATCATATCTTGGTGGCTCTCATTATTATGTTACTTTTATTGATGATGCAACCAGAAAAACCTATATTTATTGTATTCGAAATAAATCGGATGTATTTGATACTTTCAAGAAATGGAAAGCTTTGGTTGAAAATGAGACAGGAAAAAGATTGAAGTGTTTCAGATTAAACAATGGAGGTGAATATTGCAGCAAAGAGTTTGATAGGTATTGTTCGGATAATGGAATTTGTAGAGAGAAGACAGTTCCAGGAACACCACAAGAAAATGGTGTGTCAGAAAGGATGAACAGGACAATCATGGAGCTTGCAAGGTGCATGAGATTGCATGCAAGATTGCCTTTACAATTTTGGGCAGATGTTGTAAATACTGTTGTTTATCTAATAAATAGAGGGCCCTCAAGTTCCTTTGGATGGTGGTATTCCAGAGGAGGCACGGACAGGTAAAAAGGTAAACTACTCTTTTTTAAAGACTTTTGGTTGTGAAGCCTTTGTCCACATCAATAAAGAAAATAGAACAAAGCTTGAGGCAAAATCAAAGAAATGTACCTTTATTGGATATGGTGTTAATGATTTTGGTTATCTCTTTTATCATTATGAAAAACAAAAAATCATTAGGAGCAGAGATATTATATTCAATGAAAAGGTTTTGTATAAGGATCAGTTGCAGGAAAAAGAAAACAGAGAATACACAGTGATTAACGAGATCATAAAAAAAGTGATGGTGCCTGAAAATCATAATGATCAACAGCCAAAACAACAACCACAACAACAACAAGCACCTCAAACACCTAAAAGTGGTGTTAGAAGATCTAATAGGATAAGTAGACCCCCTGAACAATACTCTCCTTCATTATATTATGTATTTTTGACTGATTCTGGTGAACCAGAATGTTATGAAGAAGCAGTGTAGGTAGAAACCAAGAAGAGGTGGGAGCAAGCCATGAAAGAAGAGATGGACTTCTTAGCACGTAACCAAACTTGGGACTTAGTCAAGTTTCCTACAGGTAAAACAACATTGCAAAATAAATGAGTTTACAAGTTGAAGGAAGAAAATGGAGCTAGAAAAAGGTATAAAGCTAGACTTGTGGTGAAAGGGTTTGCACAGAAAAATGGTATAGACTTTCATGAAATATTTTCTCCTGTTGCTAAAATGACTTCAATCAGAACTATTTTAAGTCTAGTAGCAACTGAAGATTTTCATCTTGAGCAGTTAGATGTAAAGACAACCTTTCTCAATGGGGATTTGGAGGAAGAGATATATATGGAATAGCCATAAGGATATGAGGTAAAAGGGAAGGAGAAACTAGTGTGTAGGTTAAAGAAGTGCTTATATGGCTTAAAACAGGCTCCAAGGCAATGGTATCTAAAATTTGACAAGTTTATGTCTGAACAAGACTATACTAGATGTTACTCTGATTATTGTGTTTATCTGAAAAAGCAAAATGATGGCAGCTATATTATATTTTTATTGTATGTAGATGACATGCTGTTGGAGGTTCTAACATGCAAGAAATAAATGTTCTCAAAAGAAAATTGGCAAACTCATTTGCAATGAAGGATTTGGATGCTACAAAAAAAATCCTTGGTATGAGAATAACTAGAGACAGGAAGAATCGCAAATTAACATTGTCTCAAAGTGAGTACATAGAAAAGGTGTTGAAAAGATTTAATATGCACAATGCAAACCAGTTAGTACACCTTTTGCTATCCATTTCAAACTTAGTAAGGAGATGTTCCCAAAGACCCAAGAAGACATGGATTATATGTCTAAAGTTCCATATGCATCAGCACTTGGAAGCTTAATGTATGTAATGGTCTGCACAAGGACTAATATTGCACATGCAGTGGGAGTTGTAAGTAGGTACATGAACAATCAAGGAAAAGAACATTGGATGGCAGTGAAGTGGATTCTCAGGTATTTGAGAGGTACCACAAATCAAGCATTATGCTTTGGTGGTTCAAACATTGCTCTACAAGGATATGTTGATGCAAATATGGCAGATGATAGAGATAACAAGAGGAGCACAACAGGGTATGTGTTTAGTGTAGATGGAACAACTGTTAGTTGGGTCTCAAAACTACAAAGTGTTGTTGCGCTCTCAACAACAGAAGTAGAGTATGTTGCTACTACAGAGGCTAGTAAAGAAATGATTTAGTTACAAAGGTTTCTGGATGAACTGGGTAAGAAGCAGGAGTTGGGCAGGTTATACAGTGACAGCCAGAGTGCCATACATCTTGCAAAGAACTCTACATTTCATTCCAAGACTAAGCACATACAGCTCAAGTACCATTTCATACAGTCAAAATTGGAAGATGGACAGTTGAAGCTGGAAAAGATACACACTAGACAGAATCCTGCAGAGATGTTAACAAAAGTTGTAACTAGGGAGAAACTGAGAATCTGCTCAGTTTCAATTGGTCTTCAAGTATGATGAAGAAGATGAGAAACAACCAGGTCTAAAGTGGACTCATTGTCCAACAAATGAAGTAGCGGTGGATTTTCCATAATCAGTGTCCAAGTGGGAGATTATTGGGTGTGGAGCCTAATTATCTTTTGTATTTAAAGGTATCGCTGCATTGGACCCCAGTTCCTAATGGGGCGATAACGTTGTTGATCTGAAAATCACTCCTGAGTGACCTCAGTTACATAATTAATGAATGAAGGTATTACATAATCATGTGTTGGTGTGTGTCGATGTTATCCTAGGCAACGGATCGATAAGATTACAAAATATACATACATTGGAAAATGGAAAACAGGAAGAGAAACAAAGTAAGAAAATACAAGAACACAACAAATTAATAAGGAGTTCACCCAATGCTCCTAGGCTACATCTCTGGACCAGCTTTCAATGGTGGCCTTCTTTTATTATGTCTTAAAGCAGATTTTTTACAATGAGGATCTCAAATTGAGTCTCTTGAGACGGATGATGCTTAGTAGGGTGGTTATTGGATCCCCCAAGCCACTAGAGTGCATAGACTCTTCCTTACCAAGTGTCAACCTCAACTGGTCTTGATGGGATGAGTCCAATTTGGTACTCAGTTCCCGACAGATATCCTCACAGGGATTTCTTGAACCTCTCAAGCCTTCTGTCTGCTCGATGCTGCCTTAGCTCTGCAAGTCAGCTTGTCTCTCTACTTCTTGCTTCACTGTTCTTCTTCTTTCTTTCTCACTGTCTTCTATCTCACTTGTCTTTGTTCTCTATCTATTCATGGCTTAAAGCCAATATGTCTCATGATTGTTCATTTCCTCTTCTGCCCCTTCGAATCGTCTACTGTTGTTCGCTTGGAGTTCCCTGCCTCTGCGTCATCACCACTGTGTAACGTCTCATAGGGAAGTGGCCACTTTTCATCTCACAAATTGCACTAACTCTTCCTCAGACGGTTCGATATTTCGATTAATCTATGTAATGATTCATCTGCCAACTCAGCAGTCAAATCAGACTTTAGACTTTTATATGTTGTCCCTTAGTTCTCCCCCTATATCCGGTTTCCCATCGGGCGCGATCTTCGTCGTGAGATCTGGGGCCTTCAGATCCTACGGTTTCACTCATATCGCGCGGTTTACTTTCTCAGATGTTAGCCCGCGATGAGAGGCAGTTTTCTCTCTCATCCTCCAGACACATGTCGTTCTCTTTATGGAATCACTGGGTCTCCTGAAAATTCCATTTACCACCCAAAACACCTCTGATATTTCATCGTTTTTGGAGTGCGGGACCTGCCTTTCACTTTAGCACTTTTCCCATGGTTTTCAACTTTCCTTGTGACCGAGCGCTTGGGGCCTTTCCATTTCGAGGGGTTTTGCCTCTGTTTTCTGATCCAGACTTCCTAACTACTAGTTCTTGCCCTGCGTGGTCTCCATGGGCCTCGGTCAGTGCGCTTTGATCAAGGTCCTCGTCATTCCTTGCTGGCTACAAACTGCCACTGTCCAGAGGTCCTTCCTGATAGCTCATTGTCCACAAGTTTTTGAAGTCTTTCCTGATTTGATACAGTCATAGCACTTTGATAATTTTCATGGATCCGATTTGGATCACGGCCTTCCCACTGAAAAATATTTTGGACCACCAAAAGTTGGTTTCCAAGCATTGACTAAGTGAGGGTACAATTGTCTCACTTGTCCAATCTCTATCCACTTTGCACTGCTTAGCTTTGAACCCTTGAGCCCAATTCTGAGGTACTCAACATCACCCCTACGCGTCATTCTCACCTTCCTATCCAAAACTGTGTCTTCTCGCAACTGATTGAGATATTCAGGTAACATGTCATCAATAGAAGGCAATTGACTCTACTCTTTGGGATCCTCAATTAGTGAAGGTTCAAATAGCCTCAAGCAATCTGCATTTATGACTAAGTAGATGTGCATGTAAGTTGGTAGATCAAGGTGAAAAGAATTCTTACCAATTTTCTCAAGTATCTTGAAAGGTCCATACCTAATAGGCTTTAGCTTTTTACCTTCACCTTGCGTTCTGTCCTTGTTGATGTACAGCCAGACTTGGTCTCCAACTTGGAAACTATGCTCCATCTGATGCTTGTCATGCCTTTCCTTGTACTTGGCTTGGCTCTTTTCCAACTATTCCTGTACTGCCTGGTGGATCTCTTGGATTTGTTCAATGAACCTAGTTTCCCTGTCCACATCACTGTGTCCCTCAACTGTGGTGTCTATACCAAAGAGTACAAATCCAAAGGAGACCTTGGTGTGAAACCAAAACAGGTCTCAAAAGGAGATCTCTGTGTAGAATAATTTTTTGCTCGGTTGTAAGCATGCTGCACATAACATAAATGTTCATCCCAAAGCTTAGGATGCTCGTTGCAATATCCCCTGAGTCACTGGATCACTGTCCTATTAACTACTTCTATCTAGCCATCAGTTTGTGGATGAAAAGCTATGCTTTTCTTCAGTTTGGTTTCCATTAGTTCCCATAGACTTAACCAAAACTTCCCCGCAAATCGGGTGTCTTGATCAAATACAATGGAAGTGGGTAATCCAAAATGAACACATACATGTTGAAAGAACAATTTTGCAGTTTGTTCAGTTGTAATCTGTTTATTACAAGGTATCAAAATACACATTTTGTTGAACCTATCCACAACAACATACAAATAATCATGACCTTTCCTAGATTTAGGCAGTCCTCCAACAAAATCCATGGAAACACTTTCCCATGGGTGAGAAGGAACTAGTAATGGAGTGTACAAGCCTAGTTTTCTATTGATGGGCTTACTTTTAGCACAAATAGTACACACTCTTACATATCTAGAAACTGTCTCATTCATTTTTGGCCAATAATAAAATATTTGCAGTTGTGCATCTGTTTTACTTACCCCAAAGTGACCTGATATTAGAGAAGTGTGTGCTTCTCGAATTATCTTTACTCTTTCAGTTTGTGGAATCCATAGCTTCCCACAATGATACAGGAGTCGTTCCTTTACATGACCATCCAGTTCTTCTACTCATTTCCCTTGACTTAAAGTTGCATATACATCTTTGAAATCTATATCTTGAGCATATTGTTCAATGTAGCTTTCATGTAACACAGAATTATGCTTAAATATAGTAGATGCATTAATAATGGGTCTAGATAACATATCTGCAACTTTATTGTGTATGCCCTTTTTTATCTGATGACTAAATGAAACTGTTATAGAAAACCCATCCATCTATAGTGCCTTGATTGCTGCAACTTAGTTTGGGAGTGTAGGTATTGAAGTGGTTGATGATCAGTATGTATTATTGTCTCTTTTCCCATTAAGTAATGTTTCCACTTTTTCACACTTTTTACTAATGCATACAATTCTTTATCATGTGTAGGATAGTTAACTATTGCAAAATTAAATGTCTCGGAATGATAACATATGGGTTTACCGTGCTGTGTCAACACTACTCCCATGGCATAGTCACTGGCATCCATTTGGATCTCAAATGGTCTTTGAAGATCAGGCAGTGCTAGTACAGGTGTTGTACTAATCTTTTCTTTCAAGGTGTCAAAGGCTTTCTACTGTTTGCCTCCCCACTAAAACACCTTGTTCAATCCTATTAAAGCAAGTAAGGGAGTTGCAATTAAGGAAAGGTCAGAAATGAACTTTCTCCAATATTGTGCTGCTCCTAAGAAGCTCCTAACTTCTGTAGCAGATTTGGGTTTAGGCCAGTTCACAATGACTGCCACCTTAGAGGGATCTATCTTCAATTCACCACCCCCTATTATGTGTCCCAAATAATTCAGAGATGTTTTTCCAAATTCACATTTTGAGAGTTTAACATAAATTTTTTCTCTTTACAAAACATCTAGTGTCTGCTTAGCATGCTTTAAATGTTCTTCCCATGTTTTGCTAAATATCATAATGTCATCTAGATACACAATAACAAAATCATCAAGAAAAGGTCTGAGTACATCATTCATTAATCTCATGAAAGTAGCAAGAGCATTAGTTAAGCCAAAAGGCATAACCAACCACTCATACAATCCCTGCTTTGTTTTGAAAGCAGTCTTCCATGCATCTTGTTCTGCCACTCTGGCCTAATGATATCCACGATGCAAGTCTAACTTGGAAAAATAAACAGCTTCTTTCAATTGATCTAAAAGATCATCTATGCGAGGAAGGGGATAACGATTTTTTATTGTTATCTTATTCGATGCTTGGTAATCGATGCACATTCTCCACGAGCCATCTTTCTTTCTCACCAAAACGATTGGTGACCCACATGGTGATGTGCTAGGTCGTGAACCCTTTCTCGAGCAACTCCTGCACCTACTTCTTGATTTCATCATTCCCTAAAGTGGACAACCTGTACATTCTAATATTAGGCAATGGAGCATCTTGCTACAAAATAATATCATGTACTATATCCTTTTTGGGTGGCAGACCTTTAGGTTCTTGAAACAAGATATCATACTCTGAAACAACTTTTTCTAAATCAGCTTGTTGTTTAGCATTACAACCCTAAAATACATTGGTTTTATCAGGTTTCTTTTCCTTTACAACCATCAATAAGAATTGTTTGCATGAATTTATCATTCATTTCATTTGCCTTGAGTTTATGAGAGTATAATTATTCTTGAGCTTATGAGCTCTTTCAAAGTATTCGATTCCATATTTAACAAGTAGATACTTGTTCTCAGCTCTATAGAAGATAGCTTTTATGTCATACAAGTAAGGATTTCCTAAAAACAATTCCACATATATCCAAAGGAATTTGGTCTAACTCAACCTCATCTACAAATGCTGACCCAAAAGAAAACTTGAGTTTGCATTGTCTAGTCACTTGTAGTTGTGCTTAATCATTTAACTATCCTAATGGGTATGGTTTCTTGTGAGGTGTAATTACTAATCCCAACTTCTTTACAATTGCTTCAAAAATTAAATTTACTTGTGAGCCACTATCAAACAAAGTATCAATCTTTTGATGTTTGGAAATAGCTTGAATATGGAAAAGCTCATGTCTTTTTCTCTCATTTTCTTCATCGATAGTAGATTCTACAGAATTACTAGTAGATGCTTCAGAATTTTTACCTTTTATACCTGTGGTTGCAATAGTTGTTTCATCCCCTAAGTCTGACCCCAAATCATTCTGAATAGTTGTAGCAGTCTTCTTCTTCTTGCCCTCGAACTTCTTAGGTCTCAGCTCTGGATGCAGAATCCAACAGTGCTCATCATCATGCCCATCCTTCTTACAGTGAGTGCATGAAGACTTGCTCTTTTGTGCAGTGTTAGCCTTCTTTTCTTTCCATTTCTTCTTTCTTTTCTCCTTATTCTTGCTTGCAGTGGGTTGGGATGATCCCCCAACTCCTAGACTTCCATTATTTCCTCTAGCTTCTAGATGAGTAGCTTGTACAGATACCCCATCTATACTAGTGGGATTAAACATGAGGATAGTGTGCCTCATGTAGCTGTGTAGACTGTTAACACTCAGGTTGTTCCCTGCTTCCTAAAGGGAATACGGCCGAGGTAACCACTGACCAATCTTTTAGCTGCAGGTCCTAGCCTACCTGTAACCAGAGAGGGATCTCTCTTTATAATTTAGCTATGTTGGTGGATGATTTTAGGCTAGTTATGGTGTGTTGTTTTGTTTGAGTTTGGTGGGTTGGTGAATTCAAACAGAGCTGAGGTATAGATTACAGAACAGTTTTGTCCATTGGGCAATGGAGTTCAGGTAGTGTGCTGCTAAAGAATGTTTATGAAGGCAGAGTGTTGCTGCAGAGCCAGATAGGCATCTGTGGAACAATTTATCAAATTTTGTGATGAAGTTATGGAATTAGTGAGTGAAAGGCAACTAAGAATCTTTCACCATGCTAATAAAGGAAAAATGAAAGTATTGCTTAAGAGCAGTTAAGAATTCTTAAACAATATTTACAATGATAGAATTAGTTTAGACATGAGAAATTAAGAATTCATATCCATGGCTAATCCAGAAGAAAACATATTTAGAAATAGAGATTGAGCATAAGGTGTTTCAAACAAATCCTAGGCTATTCTTTTTCTCTATTTACTGTGATCATGAAAACATATGAATTATGGAATACATAGAAAAACACATACAGAGTTCAGAATAACTTATTGTTCCAGCAAATGACACAGGAATTATGTAGCACAACAGAGCTATTCATTTCCATCTTCAGACAGCATAGGAACCAGGGACTCCACCAGCAATTTGTATTAGATCAAATGTCTCAAGTATACAATAGAGCTCTTCAGAAAGAGTTTTCACTACAACCGACCCTCAATACGTTCTTTGAGGGGATATATATACAAAATAGGATACAGAATATCTCAATAGTAAGTTATTGTGCAATAAATTGCACCACCAACTCTCTTACAAAAAGTAACTGAAGGAAATAACTACAGCATTTAATGTTGAGATGGCAATTATCTTTCTGTCAGACAACCTTTGACTTTATGGCTCAGGAAAGTTGGTTGTAGCTGTGCCTTTAATTATGCGTTAATTGAGCCTGTTGTCTGAGTGCTTTGGTGAGTCACTGTACGGATGCTTCCTGTGATACCTGCGTGATGATCTGTCTGCTGACCTGTACTGCGACTGAGCTCTGATTTTTCACAAAAAGAAAATAAAATAGTGGCATCACCTGGGCCGAATTTCCAGCATTGCCTGCCACCAATCAGCTGGAGGTAGCTGATGTCTCCTTATCTTCACCAGGGTTTCATCTGCTTTTGTATATCTGTAGAAGTTTGGAGGCACTTCAAACAGATGTTTTATCTCATGCTCAATAAAAAATAGATTTTCCAGTTTTTCATACAGAGACTGCCCAGAGGGAGGCCCTGTTTCTTTTGTGGAGCTACTGGATGCTGTTATTTGATTTTCAACATAATTGTTGATCCTTGTGATATACTGATTGTATGACAGCAAATGTCATGTGCCAGTCACTAGGCTTGGCAGTCCTTTGTCCTGTAACACTATCATTTTTGCCCTGAATTCATCAATTTCTGCCTTCATTTCCTGACATTTTCTTTCTAGAGTTTGAGAGAAGTTCCGCAAAGTTAGCACTTTCTTAGCTGTCAGGATGGTGTCTGTTCTACTGTTTATCTCTAGAGCTGCCAATTCCTCCCTAGTGCGGTTATTGAGGAAATGTATCATTTTATTGGCTTGCTCATGCATGATTCCTAGTGCTGTTCTGGCTCTTTGTATTTCAACATGAGCCATGCCTATTAGTTCAACCTGCTCATGTATGGCCTGGATTGACCTCCATTGGTCCTGTATTGATTGGCCAATTTTGGCCCAAATTATCTTCTTGGTTTCAGCTAAGGTCTTGCCTAGAAGCAATTCCTTTTCCAAAGTTTTTACTTTGGCCTCTAAAGCCTTTATTTCTCTTTGCTTTTCTGCCATTCTCATTTTGGACTTATCATAACTGGCCTCTAGCTTGGCCAGTCTATCCTTGGCTTCATTTATTTCTGTCACTTGAGTTTCAAGCTCTTTGACAGCTTTCATCAAGTCCTCCATACTCATGCTAGATTCTGCTGCTGCTGTTGCTTCTGCTGTTGCTCCTGTTGCTGATGTAGCCGTGGTTGGTGCTGGAATAGCAGGAGGGGCTGCTGCTGCTTGTGTAGGAGAGGCAGGTCCAAGAGTTGTAGATGTTTGAGGGGGCTGGGAGGTTGACTCCCCTTGCTTTTCTTGCAATGCCTTCTCTAATTCTGCTTCCATTTGCAATATTCTTTGATTCATCATCAGAAGCAGATCCATGGCATCATCTACTTGCTTTTCTCGTGCAAGTTCTGTTGTTTGAGGGTGAATGGTTGGAGGCAATTTTGCCTGCTTTCTCAGTGCAGCGATGTCATCCTCTTTTTTCTTCATAAGGGCCCTAACACCCTTTGGATCTTTTGGATCATGTCCCAGATCAATGATTATGTCTTCCAAAGTCTTTATTTTGTTGTCCTTAGCATAGGAAGACAGCCTTTCCAAATCAAGTTGTGTATTTGTGTTCTTTAGTGCCTCTTTTAACTGATGGGCCAACATAGCCCTGTCTACAAGTGTGGAATACACCATTTCCCCAGTCTGTTTGTGCAGCTCTATCTGATCCATGGGGTGTATGTCTTTAGAAAAGACTCCAAGTTTTTCTTAAGTTAATCCTGCAGAGGTTTCTGGGATGTGAACTTTAGGGCTTTTAAAATGAGTAAAAATCATTTTTTCCTCTTTGATATCATAGGCAGCCATCAATCTTTGTTTTTTGGAGGGAGTTTCCTTCAAGAATTGATCATATAGTTGCACTCTCAACGATTCATTTTGTGCCTTGATCTCCATGAAACCTCCTTTGATCCCAACTGGTTTCTTTCCCTGCTGCCTTGAGGAGGATACCTCTGTGCCTTGTTGCATGGCATGTTCCAGCTGAAATGAACTAGTGGTAGTCTGCTGGCTGGATTGTCTTTCTCTGTTGTGGCTTTCTGCCCTTTCCTTACTGATGTCTTCTTCCTCTTTTTCAGGGTCAATCCTTGGCCTCTTGGCTTCTGGTTGCTATGTTGACCCAGTTGGAGGTGTGACCTCCTCTCTATCTCGCTTTTTTCCTCTCTCTTCATTGAGAGGTGTTTGCAAAACTGGGATTTGGGGTGGTCCAGTTTGTTGTGAAGGGGCTTGCCCTTGAGTTTGATCCTTTGAGGTGCTAAGATGCCCTGTTTCTGTCTCTTGTTGTTCCTCCATTATTTATTTGCCTTTTGCTGTAGTGGTGGTTGCAGATGCTTGTTGGGTAGTCTGTGCAGCTGGAGCAGTGGAAGTGCCTTC
>APFE030544201.1:0-12939 GCA_000404065.3 Pinus taeda
AGACTTGCGCCAAAAATAGCCTGCGGGCCCACTTAGTGAAGGCGACTCTTTTCACTAAGATCCATCATCTTGTTGCAATCTCAACACTTTTCTGCCTGCTAGGCGAGATTGCACTCTTCCTAGGCCTTATCAACAACCTCCTTCTTCCTATTCTTGACCAGCTGTGTCATCTTGAGCATGGCCTCCTCCTTTTTGTGCTATGCGACAACCTTGCTCGAACCCATTGCCGAGTTTGAGGCAGTGCGCCACTCTGCTAGCCAGCGATCCAGAACTACATCAATCACGTCATATGATTCCAGGTAAGGAAATTCATGCCACTTCTCCTTAGGGTCCTTCCATGCCCTGATCGTGACGTGCTGAAAGTCTACCTTGAAATCCACGTACTCGTACAGTTTGGAAAACATAGTAGGCGACAATCATGGTTTGCGATTGATATTCATGCATATGTTCATTTGCATCAACATCAAGAAGATCTTGCTATCCTTGATGCGTTGAGTATCCTTGGTCGCTCACAGCGAAGCGTACTTCGCTACTTCTAGCAATTTCAGTGCAACCGAGGGGAATTTATAGTCTTTCGAAAGCTCCCAGGCTACTAGCACAATGGAAAATAAGAGCGATGCATAGCGGAAGGTCTTGTTGAGATCTTGTGCATCACGGTAGTTCTCAAGGAACTCACCATACAGATAACATGCCCAATTAAACTAGACTCCTTTGGCGCATTTGGTTGCTAGAGCAACGACGGGTGCCGACACTTCCTCTGTGCAATACTTTCACATAACATTTCCAGCTAGGATCTATGTGACCATGTTAATCGTAGGGTCATAGATACTCGAGATGGCATAGCCATGTGGCTTCTTCATGAGCTTGAACCTATCTTTCATGGCCTCCACGAGGGCCTGCTCGCCACCCTTTCTGCCAAACATCTTGGTTGGATTCTCCCTTATATAGGGAAGCCGCGTGATCCTATGAATTAGTCTGTCGGCAATGGGTATCATCTCCTCCAGCCATAGACACCCATCACGCACCAAGCATAGCAACTACTTGATAACCAATACTATAATGGGTGTACGGTCGTAGTGCGGCACCCATAGCAGGTTGAGCATACCTTCTTTGTCTACACCCTTGAGCCACTTCCACGGTTCCAATGTCGTCATCCCGGTGGTTGTGTGAACAATGCGGTGCAATAACTATTCTCTTTCCAAGTGTGGGAACTTCTCATTGTTAGCTAAGTCCCAATCTTCCAATGTCAATGAAGGAACCTGCTGCAAGCAGGGTCCTTCAAAGATAATATTGTCTGACAACAGAGGTATGTGCAAGGTGACCTTGCTTTCGTTGATGTCCTTCACACTTTGATCTTGACTCTGCATGGAGGGACATATTCTGGCAACTTACTAATAGGGTCAGAACCCTCGACTTCAACATCCTCCACATCCACCCCCAAATCCTCATCATCCATTAGGATGTCCTCAATTTCTTCCTCCTCTGGCTCCAAGTTAATGGTTTTTCCCTTTTCCTGTGCAGTGGGCTTGTCCTTCTCTGGCTTTCTTGTAGGCGACATGCACAATAGTATCGCAGCCTGCTTTTCCTTCTTATCCTTCACACTCTCTTTGGTTAGGGTACGCTTTGGCCTAGGCATTCGTGGAGACTTGGGGACTTTAGCTAGTACCTCTGCAACCTCTAGAGTAGCTCCTTCTGCTTCCATAACAACCTTCGGCATAGCCCCCTAGGATGTCACTACTTTGGCATCCATAGCTTTGGATCCTGAGATAAAATCATGGATGAAATTGTAGGTGGACTCTGGAAATCAATCAAACACTGTGGAGTCAAGCAATTCTTCGAAGAACGAGTGAATCATGCACATTTGAGAGCCCACCAACTCAATGTTCAAAATTGCAAGTGCTTTTTGTTGGGCCTCCACCTCTAATTTATAGCCCATTTTGAATTCAAATCTGATCGTTCCCCCCACATTAGGTTCATTAATGCTGAGTAGTAGATTTAGAAGGATCTTACCCATAATTTTTTTCATAAATGTCGACCGCCTGCTCCATTCGGCCACATTCTCATCGTCAAATCATGAACAATGACTTTGAAAATCACTTTTGCTGACCTATGTGGTTTTTCCCTCGGTAGTGTAGCTCTCTTCATGCTATTGCGAACCTTATGAAATTGCCTCATTTTGCACAATCCTCCAATTGCGCAATTCCTAAACCCGGGCAGTCTAGTTTAGAGTCCCGCACCTCCTTTTAGCTGCCTAGAGCGCTAAGACTATGCTACCTTCATATAGTCATTTGGTCGATTAACCAATATATGGCTTCAATTTACTGCCATTCACCTTTCCTGTGAAGGGATCTCGATTCAATTTAACCAACTGAACTGCCCCACTATCAGTAATCTCCTTAATGACATAGGGCCCTAGCCAGTGCATTCTGAATTTCCCTGGAAATTTATCAAACTTGTTATCATATAACAAACCCAGATCATCTACCATAAAGGTGCACAGTTTAATGTGTCGATCACGCCATGCTTTTTTGCGCTACTTTTGGACATGTAGGTGAAATCCAGACAAAAATCTTTCTTCCTCAAGCTTAGCAATCTAAGTGAACCTCTCTCCTAGGGCTCCTTGATCCTTCATACCCATTAGTGCCGCTATGCATAGACTAGACACAATGTATTCCATGGCCATTACAGCTTCAACACCGTATACAAGCCTAAAGGGTGTCTACCTAGTCAACTTTTTGCATGTCGTTCGATAGGCCCATAGTATTATAGGTATGCACAGGTCCCGATCACTTCGCTGAGCATTTCAAACCTTGGTTTGCACATTCTCTAGTACCTTATTGAATGCTTCCACTATCCCATTAGCATGTGGGTGATAAGGCATGCTTTTTCTAGTGATACACCCGAAATTCCTCCGTCAGCACACTGATCGTCTCGTTCCGAAAGTGTCTACCATGATCACTCATCAAAACCTTTGAACACCCAAATTGCATCAGTACATACTCAAAGAGAAACTTCGTAGTACTCATGCTTGTGTAGTCCTTCAAAGGCTATGCGTCCACCCATCGAGTCAAATATGTAGTCATGGTGATAATGTACCATGCACCTGTCTTCTTTCCTTGGGGCTAAATGGGTCCCACAAAAAATATGGCCGATTTCTTGAAAGGTTGTAACATCATCTGTGGGTTCAGGGGCATCTCATCTCTCCTTTATGGCCTACCAGTCCTCTGACACACATTGCACACCCTACAATAGCCTTTGGAATCCTGATGGAGGGTTGGCCACCACAACCCTATGCGTAGAATCTTCTGCACGATCGCCCTTCCTACATAATGGTCTCTCGCAGAACCCCCATGAGAGTCTGTGAGGATACTTCTTCTCTCAAACTCTTGTACATATCATCACAGTACTTCATCAGACCCCATTTTGTATAGATGTCTAGCAATGATAGAAAAGTTTGTTGCGCGCACCACTAACTCCTTTTTCTGTTGGATGGTGTAGCCTTCCAGGGTAGTTATTATCATTAGGAAGTGTATGATGTCTTCAAATTGACCATCCGCGATGCACACTGCAAAGAGTTGTGTATGAGGCGATCCATCCTCCAAATTAGTGGGCTCTTCCCCATTTCGATGTGAGACAGATGGTCTGGACTCACGTTCATTCGTCAAGGCTTCACAATAACTTCAAAATCATACTCCTGGAACAATAATAACCACCTGCATATTCTCCCCCCAACACAGTCTTATTGAATAGGTATTTCAATGCAGAACGATCTGTATACATTTTAAAAAGTCCACCCAGCAAATAGTTTCTAAACTTCTAGAGCATGTATACCATTGCTAATCCTTCACGCTGAGTGGTGGAATAGTTCTTCTCAGCCTTGGATAACCTCCTGCTTGTAAACACTATAGGATGGTCCATGTTTCCTCCATCGTCCCGTGTGAGTACTGCTCCTAGTGCTATACATGACACATCTACATGTACATGAAACTCCTTCTTCTAATTAGGGAAGAATAAAATTGACGGAGTTACCATTTTTCCATTCAGCACATCAAAGATTTTCTGATAGTCCTCGTTCCAACAAAATGGGACATCTTTTTCAACATCTCCTCCATAGGCATGGTGATCTGGGCATAGCCCTTAATAAACTTCTTGTAATACCCTGTATGTCCCAAGGTTACGCGTAGTTTTTTCACACTCCTCAACGCTTCCAAGTTAAGTATCACTGCGATCTTCATAGGATATACCATTATTCTCTATCTACAAACTACATGACCAAGTAGAGTCCCAAAAGGAAAACAAAGTAGACATTTCTTTAGATTGAGTGAATTCTGGTACCTTCAACAGGTATCTAGCATTAAGCACAAACTGGCCACATGGCATTTTAACAACCCATACATAGTTCAGTCATCGAAGTACACCTCTAGAAAACCTATGAAAGAAGTCTTTGAATACAACAATGACTACACATGAGAAATCACAGACACATTTTTTAATCTGAGATGAATTACAGTGTACCGAAAACATCCCCATTCAGTCACGAAGGTCACCTTGCTTCTATCTTCAGGCGCGATTTTGATCTGACGGTACACAGAAAACCCATCAGTGAAGGAGTATGCTTCCTGACCACCTACATTATCCAATAACTCATTAGTGAACAAAGTCAGTAAAGGATCATGCATGCAAGCATCATTCAACTTCCTCATATCTACACATATCCTTATTTCATCCTTCTGCTTCTTTTCTTGTACAACCATTGGGCTCACCCAATCAGATTCTTCTCCAGGCTCAATGAGGCCTACCACGAGCATCTTATCTAACTCTAAGTATACCTTCTCCTTATACCTCAGATTGGGACAATAAGGTCTTTTCTTAACTGGCTTCGCGTCGGGTTTTAACATGATATTCATAATGCCTAGGTCTCCCATTATCCCCTTTAACTATGAAAACTTGATAGGGAACAAATCTTGGTATTTGCAAAGAAATTTGGCAACCTTATCTACCATTGCATCATCCTAGTAATCTCCAATCTTCACGAATTTTGGCTTTGCCTTCATACCAATATTTACCTATTTCATTTTCAGTGGTGCGGTTACAACAAGATTCTCGATCTGCAGTCCCTCGACTTCGTGGTGACCCTTAATTTCAAGGATATCGATCTTTTAGGGGTCCTTGTCTTCTTCTTCGACTGTCACGTTATATCATTCCATCGTATGGCTTAGCTGAGTAGCCAATCCGGTTGATTCAGATCCAAAGGATCTTGCGATATCCTAAAGATTGTTGCTTTAACTTATTGTAGTGCTCTGTCAATACGGTCAAACCTGTCTTTGAAGTTGAACACCATTATGAACCCTTCGCGCAGAATATCCCATTTTCCTGTGCCATGGTGGAGTTCTTCCTCCATGTACCAGTTCATTAGGATGACATCCAAGGTGTGACAAAACAAGTGCACCCATTCAGGTTGGGGCTTCACACCATAGGTCTTAGCTCCTTTGGCCAAGTGTGCATGCGAATTGTCCTTCCCATCATAATTGTCTGTCACTCATAACTTCGGCTTCCCAAAGCCTGTTATCATCATCCTCCTACACTCGTGCTAGTCATCAAAATGAACCTTGTTCATACCCCACCATCTTGCATGCATAGCATACAGTGCTTAGTCCAAAGCCTAGAAGCACTACTTCTCTAGTACTTCCCTCTCAAATGCATCCAAAAACACATCCACATTATTCAATCCATCCTAAGTGGGCTGATTTCATACCTCTAACGACACACAACGTAGAGGCTATGTCATCATGTTATAGCTCAGTTTAGTTACTTCAAGTAGTCGATTCTTCCAGTGCTCTAATTCTTCATCCAAGTCTAAGGTGCATGAACTGTCGCAATCCCATGTAATTCAACCATCCACTGTAAGATTCACGCAATCTTGGTCTCATTGTTATTTTATATATGTAGTCGAAATCATCATTGCTTTCGTAATCACGGACTTGTTCAGTACAGCGTGATCCTTCAGTAGGATCTAGGAGTAGTATTACGTGAAGCGATTCCTTTTCAAATATCATCTTTCGCTTCTTTAGGTTGATTACCCCGTTCATGTTAGTAGCGCAATAAATGCCAAGGAGCCAAGGGTAGGGGTTCTTGTCATCCATAATTTATATCACTTCAAAGTCATCTAATGCACTCATGCCCTTAATATCTATAGTTACTCCTTGCAGCCCTCCCATGGGGGTGATTTTCTGCTAATTTTCCATCCTTAACTGAATCGAAGACCACTACAGTGTGGGTTTCCCCATCTGCTCCCAAGTTTGCTTCAGAAGATTTTTTGTGTCTAACCCGAAATATAGAATAACCTAATCCATTTCATATTCTCTTATCTATGCAGTGAGACTCATCTCACGCGCTATCCTTGCCTTATGCTTACCAATCTTTTCTACCACATGTTGTTCATTCGGAGCGTTTCTAGTGCATCTATTTATTAGTTCCTGTAACCCCTGCATAGCCTTGCTATCACCTAGCAGCTTCTTGTAGGTCTCTAGAAAGGTCGTAAGCATAGAACGGTCCATTTATTGAATAGTTTTATCCCAGGTCCCTTAGGTAGAGGCCTCATTGAAGCTCTTTTTTGGTATCATGAATGTTTCGCGTGCACGCTCCAAATCAAATTTAGCCTCCTTCATCGGAGCGTTGCACAAAAATTGTCACCTTGACATTCTGCAATCTGTTTGAGTCTATCACCACTCATACTTTCCTCCTTTGCAAGTCTTAAGCCTTAGTTCTTCATATCAAGCCTTGAAAATAAGAGAAAGCCCTTAAAAGTCTCTAAAACTCTGGTTCCGCACTTTCTCTTAGTATTACCTATGATCACACACCTAATGGCCATGTCCCCTACACACCTGACTGCTCTCTCTCTGTGTTATGGGTGTGGATCCCTGTAAAAGTTAAAATGGCGCAAGTACATTCTTAAAAACTCACTTTGAGTCATTTCTGGAAGCTTCTAGAGGGAACCTTGAGGTGGCAAGTTCGCTCCTTAAAGGTTCATGCATCCCATACCTTAAGGAGCTTACCCCTTGATGTGAGGAACTTATCCCTTTGAAGGAGGACTCTATCCCTTCATAGGTGGACCTGTAACCTCCTTCCTTTGCACTATAAAATCAAGCATTGGGCTGGTTACTAAGGAGGTTGAAAGCTGAATATTTTTTGAGGTGAAATGCTGCTAAAAATTAGTCTTCCTAATTGAGCTTTTGTGAGGAGAGATTACATACCTTTTTTATCTCATTTGGAAGAGAGTGAGCCTTTTCAAAGTAGCGGAGATGCCTGTTTCGAACCCTGGGAAGAGCTTGTACGGAATTAAGGCACCAAAGGTTGTAAAGTTCTTATATTTCAAAGTTAATACAATCAAGTTTATTTTTCTCAATAAGCTGTGTTTTATGGTTTATTTTATGGATTTTTTGATCACCCTGATGAACGTGATTTATTATATTAACTATGTAGGTGTTATTTGATGTGTTTTTTTTTGTGATTGTAGGTCCTCAAAAGGAAACTCTTTCGGACGGTTGAAGCATGACTTCCACAAACTAGTGTTGGACTTAAGGTAGGGTCTAAACACCTCTTTAGCTTTTATTAATGAATCTCAATATGTTTAGAGAAAGGTAGATTTGCTTGTCTTGTTTGTTGCTAGATACTTGTTGATACTAGGGAGATCGGCCTTGTCCGTAAGATCGATTTATCCGGCCAAAAAATTGGCGACTCCACTGGGGAACTGAATTTGGTTTTTTGATTTTCCTTTGTCTTTGACTTGAGAAACTTGTTCTTGTTTCTGGTTTTTGCTTGATGTTGTGGGAATGGGTATTTTTTAGGATCTGGACTGTTTTTTGTTTTTTTCAAAATTTTCAAGAAGACCACACTTTCTTTTTACAGGACAATGTGGACATCTCCACACTGTTCCTTTAGTGCACAGAGCGGTACCGCATCTGGTTCTACTGGAAGCCTGCGGACCCTGTCAAAATTTTTGAAAACCTAAAATGTTTTCATCGAGTTAGGTTTAGGTTTTATTTAAGGTTTATAGTATCTACCCAAATTTGCATGTGTCCTATCAAAAGTCTCTTGTGAGTAAGTTCCATTGGTATTTTTGTTTTAGATGATTTTCTAGAAGTTTTTCATGTCTGGATTGGTTTTCACTTGGTCTCTGTAGTCACTGATAGATTAGAAGCCTAAGAAACCTTAGATCACCCCGGTGTCTTTTTGTCTTCTTGATAAGTCTGGATGGTTTGTGAAATCTGCCCTTGGTGAGAAATAGATTCGTTTGTCTTTGCAAATCTTTGAACAAACTTGGTCATAAGTTTTGAATTTCATTTTTATAAAAGAAAACATAGCTGGGTGTTTTTTGATTGATTTGTTATTCTGAACAAATTAATCCTTAATTTACCGAATAGCTAAGTAAAACGTCCTCGAAAATATTTGAAGCTTTTATTTCGATTAGGTTTTTAGAAGTTTTTGAATTAAGAAACAACCTATAAAAGTAACACTTAATTAAAATTAATCTAGCAATCCTTTTATTTCTAGGGCTCTTATCACCAATATAGCTTAGGCTAGTGTCTTGGAGTAGGGAGTAATTAAGTCTCCAAGATAGTTAAAACAAACAAGTAGCTATATCTTGCGGTAGGAAATAAATCCAATTGTAATTGATATAATCTGGGAAGCCCCTCTTAAAGGAGTCAATGACAAGATCATGTTCGAACCTTTGAGACAATCAAGTATGTCTCATTGGGAAAGATAGAAGATTTGCACATATTAAAAACAGTAAACCTCAGATTAACCATTGTCGAGGAGCCTAGGGTCACTTGTTGGTAAACCTTGGATTGCTCATGTCAAGGAGCTTTCAAGGGGATTGAGCTTTGTTACTCTGCCCTTGCACGTAGATCGGATCGTAGAATATTCCCCCAGTTGTATTTCTTACTGTTGGTAACCTTAGTGACCATAATCTTAAGATTCTTTCCTAGGGTGATGGTGAAGGATGGGTCTCACTGTACCTGGAGCAGACGTTGACTAGACTCCCTTGGACTCTCTGGGGGGTTCTCTTCACTCGAGATGGTTTTGTGAAGAAACTTGTGCCAGTCTATTTCATTAAGCAAGTTGTGAGGGTAATTGTTCTAACCGCCCTTTCTGTATTGAATTCTGTGACGTTGGATTTCATCACCAACTAGTGTTTCTGGTACAAAAAGTTATTGTTTGTGTATGGTTTGAACTCTTATATTTCTTAGGTGTGTGATTCAATTTTTTGGTTCTTTAGAGACTCTAGGTGGTTTTATTGAGATTTTATTTGTTTCCTTGTGAAGTAATAAAATATTTAATCATGGCTGAATTACCGAGACAATCCTGTAGACTTCGGGGGCAACCTCCCGAGTATACACCAAGTAAACTGGAAGGGCTAAGAGCTCTTGTATCACCTAGTGACAGTAGAGTTGGGTCACCGAGGGCTGGAGAATCATCCTAAGTTATTCATCCTGATTATCAAGTTCAAGCAACATAGTATATTTGTGAACCAATTTCATTTTCCGAAGTTATTGGTAGTATTTCTCCTACTAGTGAATTAATTGAAGAACCTAAAATTTCTGACCCTAAAACTGAACTTGCTGCTACTCCATATTCAGGATTTGCTTCTCCAACTTCTAGTGGTCCTAGTTCACCCACGGTAGGAAGTATCATTACAAAAAATCTTCCTTCTGGACTCATTTCTATTGAAGAACTTGTTAGTCTGGACGAAGATACAACTCTCCCTGAAAATCAACCGACTTTAGAACTTAGGGAGCATGAATCAATCTTCTACAGTCTTAGAAGTGACGCTTGGTACGTATCATTGACGAACTTTTCAGAAAACCTGGGTCTTAGTTTTTCACCACCTCGAATTTCTTTTCATCCTACGCCTAGAGGTTATTATTCTCCTTTGAATATGTCGAAATAGTCATCCATGTTTTCCTAAACACCAGAAACATTTTTATATGGTGGTCCTTCCGTCCCTTTTGGGTATCAGTCACTCACTGGTACATTTTCAGGAGCATTTCCTCAACCAATTGAACATGAGATATCAACTGCTAATAACGGAACTCCACCGTTGAGCGTAGAAGAAATTATTATGATGTATGCTACTATTCCAAATCTAGAGGGCAACCTCAAGGTATTCAATTACCACCTAGAGGGCAACCTCAAGGTAGTTAGTTACCACCTGGAGGGCAACCTCAAGGTAGTCAGCTACTACCTGGGGGGCAACCTCAAGGTACTCAATTACTACCTAGGGGGCAACCTTAAGGTAGTCAGTTACTTTCTGGGGGGCAACCTCAAGGACAGTACATACCTTTGGGATAGTACATACCTCAAGGTCAACCCCAGACTCAGTATGTACCTCAAGGTCAGCCCCAATATCAATATATACCTCAAGGTCAACCCCATTTTTAGTATGTGCCTCAAGGTTATCAACCTCAAGGTCAGTACCCAACTCAAGGTTTCCAACCGCCTTCTGGTCAACCATTTGCACAAAGGAGCTGGATATGTACCTCTCAATTATCATCCCTATGCTCAACCCAGTTATGGTCCTCAATATTCTCAACCTTTTATGGGTCTATACCCCGGAATGAACATGGTGTGGGATCCATCTCAAACTCAACAGATTTTGCAACCTAATGTGCAGTTATCAAGTCAACCTGGACAACCTGTGGTTTCTGGTTCAACCCAACAACTTGTCTAGCCTAGTGTTCTAACTTCTGCACCTGGTCTAGTTCATCAGTCTGGGCGTAGTTCACCTCGTACTCCACCTCAAATGATTGCTACAACTACTGCAACTTCTGTTCAATCTACCCCACCTACTTTTGGAGTATCAGCAGCTCTGGTTTCTACTGTTCCCGCATCAGTGCATACTCCTCAAGCCTCTTTACCATAGTTGGGACCTACAATTCAGACTTGGGTTCAGATGCCTATAGGACAACCTGGTCCAAGTATGGTTGTCACAAGTCAACAACAATTTGCATATCAACCGTACCATGGATAGTATCAATTCGGTCCTACTGTATAAAACTCGACTTATCAGTATCAACCGCACCCTGGCTATACTTATCAGCAGCTTCTACAACCCCAGTTTAGTCCAGTTAATCTTGGTTTCCCATGAGATTATAATATTCTAAATGCAAAGCCAATTCCAGGTTATCCTGGATATCCTCCTCTTGGGGCTGGTCTTGTTACCCAAGGATTTCACAACCCTAACCGTCAGTTACCATTTATAGCAACTTTGGATTTACCTGATTTATCACACCTTACGAACGATCCAATTAATTATCTTTTGTGTTGGCCACCAATGCCGAATAAGTTGCCCAGTGATATCCCAAAGTTCGAGGGTAATTCAGGAGAGGATCCATCAAACCATGTGATGACTTATCACCTCTGGTGTGCATCTAATTCCATTATCAATGATTCAGTTCACTTACATCTTTTTCAACGCACTCTAATTGGTCTTGCTGCCAAATGGTACATTAAGTTACCACGAGGCTCTTTTTATAATTTTAGTCAGTTAGCCACTTCTTTCTTAACTCATTTTCAGTTGCCTATCAGATATGACAATGGTACAAAATTATTAACTTCATTAAAAAAGTCAACATCTACATATATTTCAGATCATATTCATGAATGGCGACATAAACAACATTTAGTGAAAGTTTTTATTCTGGATCAAATTTTAGCGGAATGGTTTGTTAAATCATTATTACCTAAAATCACTGAGGATGTAGCTAAGGCAGGATTTGTTATTGAAGAGCAAGTAATTGCTTAGGCTCAGTACCTTGACCTCGTCTATACGCAGTCAGGTACTTTACATGAAAAAATCCTTGACCTTCTGAAGCACAATCAAATAACTACAACTCCTTTAGGGTCTCATGTTGCTGATGGTATGATTGGTTCAGTTAGTACCAAAAGCAAGAAGAAATCTTCAAAGAATTCTTCTCCTATTATAACTTTAACAGATTCCCTGACAGGAGACTCTTCCGCTGAAATTCCTGTCGATATCCATGTTGTAAAATCATCTACGGCCAAATCAAAATCCGACGATAAAAAGAAGGGGAAGAAGAAAAATAAACAAAACTCAAAAGAGAAATCAGATAAAAATGAATCTATTGACAAGAAATGTAAACCTCGCTATCCTTGTCTCATTTGTGACGAAGAGCATTTTACAAGAGACTACCCACATCGAGCTGAGGTTCCGGAAATCATCAAAGGTTCTCAAACACTTGCTGTCTTGAAGGATCCTTTTCCTATCCAAGATAGTAAGATGATTGGTTCTTCCTCAAATATCTCAGAAGAACCCATTACAATGATGTCCCATGTCAGGATTGTGATGCGATCGCAAGATTATGATAGTAAAAATCCTGTTGGTGGTAAGGAAGGAGAATATTCTAATTCAAACCCATCAACTTCAACTCCTTCTCGTTCTGATTCGCTACAGATCAAGAAACCTAACCTAGACTTAGTAATCAAACTTCCTACTAAAGGTATACTTTGGAAGTCATCTTTCAATCCACATGCGAGAGCTGCTCAGAATTATAACATTGTTGAAGATTTAACTATTTCCCCTTCAGTAATGTTGACCTTGGAGGTGCTGCAGTCATGCCCAGCACAATGTAAATTACTATTGTTTTCTATAGGAGCTATTGATATTCAGGATTTGAACCTTATAATCTTCGATTTAGAGAATAGTACACCTCGTCCACTGTTGAATCTTGAAAATATCATTTATTTCCATTACACTTTCACTATTATGTCCATTATATCACCTCCATTTCACCTCCATTTCACTACTATGTCACCACATTAGTCCTACTTTCATTATCATTGGGCCACATTTATGTTTTTCCAAACTTTATTAATTCTAAGCCTTTTAAGTGAATTTGTGGTTAAAAATTAGAAAAT
>APFE030544203.1:18937-35918 GCA_000404065.3 Pinus taeda
GCTGATTTTAAATCAAACAAGTTGACTCTTACCAGTCTTATTTCCAAACAACAATGTCTCTGTTATAAATACAGAACGGAATTTCTGCTGAAAGATGATTTACATTATAGAAGGCATGTCCCTGACAAGACACTACCGTCATCAGCCTCGTACTTGTAAATAACTTATCCACAATAAAAGTCGGAAGTTAGCTCTTTAGCAATCATTTACTCCATTTTTATGCTACCTTGGAGGCAATTCAGAATCGTTATTGCCAGTTGTATCATTTGAATTATCAGCTCCATTATCTGATGGCCCAACACCCCATTTCCCTTCAGATTCAGCTGGCTCAATCACATGAACACCTCCATCGGTTAATCCTATAGCAAACTGATTAGGCTGATGTGGATGTGCAGCAATTACAGATGGATAAATATTGCCACTGCACATGAAAGCCAGAGAATGTTTTCATTATACAGGATTAAATCACAATGGGAGTAATAATGCATTTAAAGGATCATCTTATACTGCACACTTGTGTAGTGATTCTCCTTTGAGAAAAAAACACTATACCTGCATATGCCTGGCATAAATGCAGAAGGGGCAATACGACAGCGTGGCTTTAGGTCATCGGCATCAAATACACCAACTGAGCCATCACAGAAACTGGCATAGACTACTAGGCCGTCACATGAGTATGTAGCACCCGAAATAAGTGAGGTCATTGGATCCTGAGGAGCCCACTGCAATGCACATATTTTTAGTCACTTCCTATTCTTCAATTATGAAGACCATATACCTTCAACATACCTTCATTTGCGTTAAATGACAATTAGGATAATTTTAAATGTTAAAAAGTCATCGAAATATTAAGCATCATGTAGTAATTGGCTAGCTATTTTTAAATTATGTGCCTGGGATAAAAATAAAATGATATTCAATGAACTCGAGGGAAAGACAATAACAAAAACATTATATTTTGGCAGAGTTCTTTCTGATTTTTCTGTTGCTCACAAGAGCCATGTATCCAATGTACTAATCAGGTGACTGTCTCTGTCTGCGCTGTGCTATAGGTGGTCCTACAACTTTCTCTGCATCTTGAGCCAGTCGCTCAACTTCTATAGTGCGCTTTCAACCTTTGATGGTTGGCGCTACATGAGTGGTCTCTTCCACTCCATGAACTTCATCTTGTGGCTGATCCACATCCTGAAGCTCATCCTTACGAACTAATAGCTCCTCATCTACATGCAAGTGTGGCTCCCTCTCAAGTGAACACTTCATGGCTTTCTCCCCCTGAATTTTGATATCTCGTCGCACAACAGTGTTTCTACACGATAGTTGTGAGGCGTATCAGTGTACCCTGCAAATATCCCAACCTCTACGGTCGGCTCCAGCTTCTTCCTGGCATCCTTCATCACATGCATGTAAACAGGAGAACCAAAAATCCTCAAATGGGAAATATCAAGCCTCTTACCAGAATAAGCCTCCTCGGGAGTACTCATGCCAAGTATCTTGTGAGGACAACGGTTCTGCACATATACTGCAGTATTGCATGCCTCCGCCCACAAGTGAAGGGGTAGGCCCTGATCATGCAACATCGCCCGTGGAGCACCCATGATCATTCTGTTCTTTCGCTTAGCAACCCTGTTTTGCTATGGGTTATTGGGATCTATGAGCTCTGTTCGAATCCCTTCTGTGTTGCAGAAGTCCTTGAACTTGCAAGAGATGAATTCACCACCATTGTTGCTCCTAAGAGCCTTCACCTTCTTCCCTGATTCCTTCTCGACTAGCGCTTTGAACTCAGAGAACTTTGAGTATGTCTCACTCTTCTTCTGCATGAAGAAGACCTAGCACTTTCAAGAGAAATCATCAACAAAGATCACATAGTACTTGTGCTTTGCTGTCGAAGCTACTGAGAAAGTTCCACACACGTCTGTGTGAATTCTCTCAAGGATCATCGTGGCATGACTATCCTTTTTGTGAAAGGTGGCTTTCACAAATTTTCCCAAAGTACACCCCTTGCACTGATCTGATTGCACAAGAGTTCCTTTAGGAAGCCTAGTAGAAATCTGCTGCAGTATCTTCAAGGCTCCATGGTGAAGGTGGCCCAATCTCCAGTGCCAAAGCTCGCCATCATCCCGGCTCACCACTCCTTCTGCCTTACATGCCATTGTTGCGCAACCATCTACATGCAATTGATAAAGGTTCTTGACTCGAACCCCTATCTTCCGGGTTTCTCCAGTTGTCTTACTGTGCAGGAAAGCCTTTCCCTCGCTGAAGAAAACATCATATCCCTTGTCTTCTAACATCGCCACAGAGATAAGATTCTTCTTCAATCCTGGAACATGCATCACTTCCTTCAATACGAAGGGTTTACCAGACTCCCCCTCAAAGGAAATGGTACCGATACCAGTCACACTGTATCTACCATCATCGCCCATCTTGATGTACACTCCAAGGTCTTTCTCATTCAGATCAAGAAACAAATCTCGATCTCCTGTCATGTGAAAAGATGCACCACTGTCCAAGAACCATACTGATCCCATCAAACTTGATACCATGCATGCGATCAACGAAAAATACAGCTCAAACTGCGAGGCTAAGGCCTCTCCCACTGTAGATCCAACAACTTGCTTATTTTTCTTCTTCTGTGGACAATTTGTGGCATAATGTCTATGCCGGTGACAGTGAAAGCAGTTCACCTTGGACATGTCCTACTTCTTACCTTTCGCACCAGAATCAGAAGATTTCTTGTTCTTCCCCTTCTTTGCTTTGGCAGCCAAAGCACAATTTTCTTCACCGGAAGCCTTTGATGAAGATCTGTCCCTGGTATTCCGCCTGATCTCCTCTTGCACAAGATCCGACCAAAGTCTCTCTCATCCTGGTAATTTCTCTTGATCATTGACAGAGCCCTGATAGGAATGCCTACTCTTCGGAATACCAAGGAGAGCCAATCTCACCAAGTCCTCATCATCGATAGTCACCCCCACACTTCCCAGCGCATCCCAACATTGGGTGAAGTTCGTGTGATACTTGGCCATACTGTCTCCATTCTCACACTTAATGTTTCTGAGTTTATCCTTGAGCGACAACTTCCTCTGGTCACTCTTGCTTTGGAATAAATCTGTCAACGCTTTCCACATCAAGTATGGATAATCCTTTCCATGCAGGCCAGATACAATGTGATCCTTCACCCCCTCCAACAGAATCCTTCGACACTTTGTTGTCTTCTTTTGCCAAGCCTCAACTTGAGCTGCATCAGTAGGCTTTAGGACTTCAGCATCTATGAACTCCTTCAACCCATTGTCATCTAACACCATATCCATCCTATCTTTCCATGCAATATAATTCGAGCTGCCTTCAAGGGCATACTCCAATCGCAATCCGTTGAAAGACATTTCAACTTGGACACCAAGAAAACACTGCTGCAAATTCGAATTCCACCAGCTCAAAACTCAACCGCTTTTGATCTAAAATTCATGAGAACAAAGTATTTCTCATACCGAGATTGACTATATGTGCATTTACTGGATATCTCACCTTCCAAAAGAAGGATGAATCCAGAGGCTACCTGACCCAATTACAAACTCTGCCTGAAGAAATAAAATGTAATCACTTTCTGAATAGATCTGATGATCAACTTCGCTCTGAAACCATGTAGAAATTTTGAATAATATGACACTTATTCACATAGATTATCCTGATTATACACTATTTTCAAAATGCATGCATAATACATAACCTCCTCTACGTTGATCATCAATTTGCGGAATTAAAGAAACAATCGCATGTGCACATTGAAACATCAATCACACATATCAACACAATATGTAATGGGGAAAGCATACAGCTGGAAACCCCCGAATATCTGTATATTATTATGATAGAGAACATGTAACAATACATAGTACAATACTCCTCACAAGTACTCAGTACTATCTCCACCTGTTACACACAAACTAGCTCAGATCTGAACAAGCCGCGGGTTCAAATCTCCTCCACTATTTGCCTACCTCTATTGCGCAATCCAAGTTGAGAATAGATCAGATCCAAGTTCGAATTCCCTTGGGTTGTACTGCTCAATCCTCATTGGCAATCTCAATCAATGATTGTGCAAATCTCATGCATAGCTATAGTCACAACTGATAATAGTTTCACCCTTTCACCCACCTCTAACACTTGTCTCCACTGAACTATCCATGCACTGAGTTAACTGATGTATTCTTTAGTTGATTTATGAGTTAATAATTAGTGAATTAATTAATAATTAATTCACACCACTCATCAATAGTGTATTTTTCAATTAGACTAAATGCAACTAGTTCAACTAAGTCAAACTGAACACAACTCCATCAACTCCTCAATCAACTCCACCAAACTCAATCACTTGAGTTCTAACTGAAGTCCATCATGCAATAGCTCAACTAACCCATAGGAAAAGCGTATTTCCTTTTGGCAATTGCATGTGCCACATCTGTAGCTCGAACTAAAGTGCTGCAAGTAAATAAGATAATGTTTATAGTCCAAATATTATTAAGAGCTAATAATATTCGACTGTTCTATTTTTTGACTGGCAGTCTAAAAATAGACTCTGCCCATACGTCTAAAAATAGAGGTCCATCTATTTTTACCAACATGACCAATCATCCATAAATAGCATCCTGCAACTCATAGACCATGATCCATATGTCTAAAAATAGACATAGTCTAAAAATACACTTTGCGCCAAAAATAGCCCACGGGCCCACTTATTGAAGGCGGCTTCTTTTCAGTAGGTTCCATCATCTTGTTGCATTTTCAACACAGAACATGGAGAATTTGGTGAATCAATTGTTGAACTTTGTATTAAAATCATAAAGAGAAATGGACTCCAGTGGAGAGGTAGAATATGAAGATTCTCTCACAATTGGATGAGTTAATACAACCCCAGCTTATGCCAAACCTACAACACATGTACCACCATGTAGTGACAATGTGATCTCCTGTGAACAGCCAAATCGAGGTAAAATCGTTTGATGAAGTTTCCATGATTTGAATTCCCTTTGGGGAGGCTAACAGATAAGTGAGTGTCATAGAGACATGCCAAGACTAAGTCTTGTCTACCGTAGTATATTTTAGAGATTCAACGTTTTTAGCTTACACTTTGGCGATGGGCATGGCTTAAAAGATCACTGCTATAGATCTGAGGTTTTGTGAACTTATCTAAATTTCAGGTTCAATTTCACTTTTGTTCATCATGTTTTATAATATTCTCCAAATTCTCAATCCAAATAAAAAATGTAGGTGGCAGACTAGAAGTTGACAATAGAACTCCAAAAATATTTTGAATTATTTGACATAACTCCTCTTCATAATATTTTAAAATATTCTCAAAACAAGAAATGAAGATAAGAATGTCCCTGAACACTATTGTAGGGCAGGTATCCAATCGACTAAAATCAACCTTTGACCCATAAAGTTTTCCAAGAAGTCATGTTAATTTATTTTAATAAATGTGTACTCTTCTACTGTTTCATATGTAAATAATTCAAACCGCTTTTCGTATTAACTTTGCATGAACATAAAAGAGATGTTACATGGAACCTGATTTGACTCTTAACATATCACACAATTTAAACTTTTATTTAATAAGGACTGTATCCATAAAAACCCTTTTATACATATGTTATTGATCCTTCAATAATCATGGTTATGTTTGGATTCTCTTTTAAAGAAATCCTAATTTCCCTGTGTGGAGAGAAATCATTATGAATTTCAATTTTTTAAATTTTCTAATAAATTTTGGGGTTATTTTTCTACAGAGGCAGATTGGCCCATAGGCCAAAAGGTTTGAATTTGATGCTCCGATACCATTTGTAATGAACCTCTTTTCCTACCCGGAAATTTCTCCCTTAGGCTCCATTCAATTAACAAATTCTTCATTTAAAACTTGGTTTTTAGTGGCCATCATTAGTGTATTAAATCAATCATTAAAGATACAATGACTACAATACTGTTTAGATCAACCCTTAGTCATTAAGACGCAACTAGGACAAGGGTTAATTTATAGCATACAATTAATAGAACTCTTTGATATCCCTATCTCATCATAGTTGGAATAAATATTTGAGTTTTGTTGTAGCTAAATAGGCTAATAACAATGATTAAAAATCCCAATACGAGTGGGAGACATGACATCGACAGTTCTTTAAGCAGCATGCAAGAATCGTTGACAATTCTATGGGAGACATTTTTGCATAACTCTTTCACATGCATAAACCTTCAAATATAATCATGATCATAATATCTTTGACATGCATATGCATTCATATGTGAGTCACATTCATAAGAGAGGGAATTAAGCAAAGAATAATGATTTAACATCCTATCAAGTAAGGATTTAAACATGATCACCTACCATGCAAGTAAATCTCATCTGAATAGAGGGAACACCATTAAATCTATTAATATCCAAGCACAAGTAATTCCTTCGAATATTCTCAGAACTAAGAAAAACTACTCATAAGGTAATTGGAATAGTAATAGAGAGAGAGTGTAAAAATCAACATACAACCATTCCATGTGAATGACACCAACTAAATCTCACTTAATGTCTTTAATGTCTTCATGTGACAATGAAAGAACCTTTTCTTGTATCTACTTCTACTAACATAGGCATGAAAAGCTACTTTTGTCTCTCCCATCATGCACATGCGAGAATATCTGCACAATTCCCCATCCAGTACCAAAGTGAGAGCATAAGATATTACTTTGGGTTATTACATCTAATATTCTTATGAAGAAGATTATTGATATAGCTCACACGGGGCATAACCAATACCATATTATTATTCAACAATACTTTTAAGCTCTCGAGCTTAATGATTTACCCATTCCAACTATAAGAGATAAGAAATCAACCATCAACTTATCTTAGCTAAATGATTTAACTCATAGTAAGTAAGAACTAAAATAAAACTCACATCATGCTAATGAATCTCATTGGATAGAGGAAAGTACCATTTAAACTATTAACATATAAGCATAAGTAATTCATGCAACATTCCCATAGTGAAGAAACTTAATAAAATATTCACATAATCACGTGCAACTAAACAAGAGTGAGAGAGTAAAAAATTTCATACTAAACAATCCACGCAACTGACACAAACTAAACCTCACTTGGAGGGAGGAGCACCACCTCCCAGCCATGAATAACCTCTTATTCCCCCCGAGTTGAAGATCTTGCCAAGGATCAATTGTCCTCAATTGACCAATGCACTGTGTATTTAATATCCTCTTTCATCATTTAGTTACCATTAGCGGCGTCTCGCTTTATGGATTTTTCCATTTGCCTAGGTCTTATCTGGAAACGATCGTCTTTATCTCCACGATGCTTTTCCACATAAAATATTTCCTTTATCTCCCACAATTCTTTTATGTTCAATGGATATTTATCTCCCATTCATTTGATGGATATCCAATCCATCCAAGCCTATCTAGAATCACATCTAGAAGCTTATAATGAAAGATTCATATCTATCCCATTCCTCATGGGATTTGGCAATCATCTCCTCTCTCTTGGTGCTCCACCCTCCAAGTGATTTATTTTATTAATATATTTAGTAATACATTTGTTTTCGTATTACATATCACCTACCTTTCCTCAGCTTAGGTGTAGAATAATTTAACCCACAAAGGAGGGTATCAAACCAATCTTCCCTCAGCTTAGGTTTACAAACATTTAACACACCAGGGATGATATCATACCTAGCTTTAACTTATATTAGGTTTACAAATGTAATACACAAGGGAGGGGTGTTACAAAAATGGTATTTTTGATCCTACATCTGGGGACCTAGACCGAACCATAATGTAATCTATATATTATTTTGATATTAATAGGAAAAGAGGTCAGAGTGTGGGGTGAGTGAAAGTTTTTCCCAAAAACACGTCCTTCTACAATCTCTTACGTATATAATATATGCGTCACATTATACACACAGTCTCATAGTTACTTTTGAGTTATATATATATACACACATCCTTCTACAATCTCTTACATATATAGTATATGTGTCACATTATGCACACAGTCTCAGTGTTATTTTTGAGTTTAAGTATATATATATATATATATAATATATATAAGAAAGGCCGAGTCGAGAAGGCACAGAAAGGATGTGCTCGGAGGAGTGGCGCAAGCCAAAGGAGAGTCGAGAGGAGCAAGAGGAATCAGAGGAGTTGAGAAGAGTCAAAGTACATAATCATACATGTGTATATAACTTGAGTGTTGCCAACACGTAGCAATTTGTTGTTTCCAAGGAAGTCTGTCAAGTAATGAGATCTGGAACCATCAATCATTAGAATCCATAATAGAGATTTATCAGAAGCCCTTAAGGTTTATAAATTAGCATTTCTAAAAATTGTTGGGTAACAGGGATTTGTCTATTGATAGAAGATGCAAAATATGGGAATTTTTTCATTGCCCTTGACCATCAAGCCCGAAAGAAATTTTAATTAAGAGCTGGCCATCACTAGTGGGCCAACAGGTGAAGGTATGCATTACAAGTGGCTGACGGGTGGAGCAATCGACCAACCCAGAGGATAAGAGTGAAGGTGTTCATTGTAGTGGTCAATAGTGGAAGGTGGGCCAACTGGAACTATATACTCAAAAAGTTATGCCCATAGGTCGGAGTGCTCATAACCTTTATGAATTGTTATTTTAATAAAGTGTCAGGCTCTGAGGTCGCAAGTGTATATATATATATATTATTATATATAATATATAATATATATATATATATATAATATATATATATAGATATATATGTGAGCTTAGAGTTGGGTGAGGACCATTATATGTGTATATTTGACCATACTCGCTTAGAGTTGGTCACCCTTCTGACTCCTCTCACTTTGTAACAAATCCGCCCACTATGTTTTTTGTGGGATTTATATCTCGAAAAGGGTTGAAGGAAGCGTTGATTTGGGGAACCAATTTGTAGGGCTGATTTAGATCAAATCTAAGTAAATTTTCATCAAATGACACAAAAGTAAAATCTGCATCCAAACAGTTAGGGCAACCGTTTAGATTCTAAAATTGTAAGGTAAGGGTTGTTGGACATAACTACTTCAACAAACCATGTAGTATATATGTTGAATTTATTTGTTTGGAGGAAGATTCTTTTGTTTTCCATCTTGTTTTAAATATATGAAAAAAAATTATTATTCTGTATATTCTTAAAAATATTATATAAAATAAACAATATGCGTAGTCTAACTTGACGAGATAGGCATAGTCTAACTTAATGAAATAGTTTTTTTCACTGGGGAGGTACTGGAATCATATATAAAGCTACAGAGAGGTCCCTTAGTGGAGTGTGGAAAGAGAACTACATGCGATGATTATCGTCCTGACATTTGACTATTGTGAGCCACAGATGATGCTACCTTGTACATGTATATGAGATGCTATGGTTATGTGTTCTATGTTATATGCATTTTATTTGATGGTACATGTAGCTATATATTATGATGATTATGATACCCAGTCATTTCCAGCTACCAGTTATCAGGGAGTTCTACAGGATATCAGGGATCAGGCAGATAGATTAGAGCATGCATGGGTGAAACATGCCACCCTATCAGTAGATTACACATTTCTATTTTAGTATGACATGGTATATATTGATGATTCAACAATTATCATGGGCATCTATCATTGAGGATCAGAGTTTCAGGTTCGGATGGTATTATTCATTGTTTTGTGACAGGATGACAGTGTATGGCTAGTCAATTCCCACACATGGGAATGTGATTGTTCATTTAGACATGATTATTCAGGATTTTCTTCAGGCTTATGACGCATAGACTAACGGAAAATTTGCATTAGAATTCTTTTTCTCTTTTATAATTGTGTAAATCCTCTATGTAATTTCCCCTCAATTATTTAGGGATAACCCTCACCGAGGTATCACCTACCTTCACTCAAGATCTCAGGACCTCAATGACTTTTGGGCTATATTATAAATGCATTTATGCAGAAAAAGTGTACAGGAGTCTCATTATCCCTTTGACTAGGTCCGTACCTGCTTAGTGCGGAAGAGGGAAAAGGCCCATATCCTACAGCAAGCATCGTTAGTGCTGGGGTGCCCCTAAGGGTGATAGAGTACGTACCTTACGATTCCTTCTGTAATGGCATCGAACTGACTTTCTTTCAATCCCTAATGTTCTTAGCCCAAATGTTTCTTCCTTATAGAAGGTGTCCTAAGTGATAACCACTCTGAGGGACGGGGTATAAGTCTGACGGATGAGAAGCGATAAATTAAACAATTTAAATTTAAATTTTTTAAGATCCTTGTCATATTTTGATTAAAATTAACCAAAAAAAAATGTCATGAAAAAGGTTATTTTGTCTATAAGTTAGACTACACCTAGTAAGAAAAATTACTTACGTCCAAACATGAAAATCCTTCATTCTATAGTTTCCTACCAAGGGAAATTACAAGCTTGATGGGTAACAGGTTTTTTCGTAGTGCTGAATCCATATATACAGTTCATAACAAAAACTAGTTTATAACAAAGCTTTAGCACCATAAATTTCTGAGTTGTGAATATCTCCATTGGACAAATGTATCTCAATGCATGGAAATTCTATGAAGAGCATCATCTTTGTTAATCCCTTTCCATTAGAAATACCCAAACATTTAAGAATTAGAAATCCACCACCAGATTTTCATTGGTGGATGAAATTTTGCAAAATGTGGTCATCTATTCTGAATATCGAATCGGCATAGTTTTTCATTGGTAAATAAAACTTTAAACTATACTAATTTTCATGCTGATTTTATATCAAACAAGTTGACTCTTACCAGTCTTATTTCCAAACAACAATGTCTCTGTTATAAATACAGAACGGAATTTCTGCTGAAAGATGATTTACATTATAGAAGGCATGTCCCTGACAAGACACTACCGTCATCAGCCTCGTACTTGTAAATAACTTATGCACAATAAAAGTCGGAAGTTAGCTCTTTAGCAATCCTTTACTCCATTTTTATGCTACCTTGGAGGCAATTAAGAATCGTTATTGCCAGTTGTATCATTTGAATTATCAGCTCCATTATCTGATGGCCCAACACCCCATTTCCCTTCAGATTCAGCTGGCTCAATCACATGAACACCTCCATCGGTTAATCCTATAGCAAACTGATTAGGCTGATGTGGATGTGCAGCAATTACAGATGGATAAATATTGCCACTGCACATGAAAGCCAGAGAATGTTTTCATTATACAGGATTAAATCACAATGGGAGTAATAATGCATTTAAAGGATCATCTTATACTGCACACTTGTGTAGTGATTCTCCTTTGAGAAAAAAACACTATACCTGCATATGCCTGGCATAAATGCAGAAGGGGCAATACGACAGCGTGGCTTTAGGTCATCGGCATCAAATACACCAACTGAGCCATCACAGAAACTGGCATAGACTACTAGGCCGTCACATGAGTATGTAGCACCCGAAATAAGTGAGGTCATTGGATCCTGAGGAGCCCACTGCAATGCACATATTTTTAGTCACTTCCTATTCTTCAATTATGAAGACCATATACCTTCAACATACCTTCATTTGCGTTAAATGACAATTAGGATAATTTTAAATGTTAAAAAGTCATCGAAATATTAAGCATCATGTAGTAATTGGCTAGCTATTTTTAAATTATGTGCCTGGGATAAAAATAAAATGATATTCAATGAGCTGGAGGGAAAGACAATAACAAAAACATTGACTTACAATATGATACGCAATATTTAAACAAAAGTTATTTGCTCAAGAATATGTGTGGGCGAAAGGTCTTACATGGAGGAGACTTTCCAATTTATAGGCATCGTAAATTGCAATTTGGCTGTCTTGCACAACTAGCAAGTGAACCTGATCTTTATGAAACTGAACTCTAGTATCTGCAAGTGGTGATGTTGATTTTCCTGACTTTGAATGCAGGCTTTTTGATTTCTTCTTCTCCCATCCATTTATTTCCCATACACACAGCTGTGAGCACAACATTGGTTTCACTAGTAAATTTTATGTGAAGCCTTACATGGTGAAGAAGGTGATACAGTTAATTCGAAAAGGATTAGAATATGTACCCGTGAATCGGCTCCAGAGGACACCAACACATTTAAAACATCAGAAAATGCGAAGCCAGTTATTCGTTTCTCGTGTCCATTAAGTGCCCTCTTATTCTGTAATCAAAATAGTTTAGCAGCATTTTAGCAACAATAATAGAGGCTAACATACAAGACAACTCGGAGTAGAAACATAAATCCACAGCACCTCCTTAGTTCGACAATTGAAAATTCCAATTGTTCCATCCTCCGTTCCAACAGCAATGAAGTTATTATCCTTAGGGTGGAAAGCTAGGAACGACGTTGCTGCTAAGGAAGGGTACTGATAATCTGTCAACATCTGCATTAATATAGTTGTCATTACATATAAATTTACATTAGATGTTAAAGTGAGGACAGTTTTGATCCATGTTATACATGCTTTTACACAGCTCTATAGAAATTCTTGAATTTAATGGAATTGCATGTTTTGATAGAAGCACCAAGAAAATAATATTGGGTAAACAGGCAAACGCACTGATATAAAAAGGAGTAATTACTATAGAAAGCAAGAAATAAATTAAAATAAAGTTCTGAATAAGAAGGGAATGCCTCACCTGAAAGGTTTGCAGGTTAAACAAGGCCATCTTCCCACCAGAACAAGACATTAAATATGAATCATTGTTTGTCAAAGCCATACAGGGATTAACTTCACCTGGGCCTCTGGCACTGGTGTCATTTTTCATATCGATTTCACCATTTGGCCGCCACAACTCAGGTGAATAATTTGTTGTTGCCTGTTCGGATAAATTCCTATCCTCACGATTCCATTTCCATAGCTTATGTAGAGCGTTGGTGTCCAATGCTAAGAGCCCAGCTCCAAAACATGTGTATTGTAGTCTTGCAATCTGGATGACACAGCAAAGAAAATTACGACTGTAAGGAGAACATGCAAACACATTAAATAATTAACCTTCTATCTAGTTGATATAATTGGATGGCTTGCCTTTCCAGGTGGTAGTGTATCTGGCAATTTGATCGACCTACACTGGACTGGATCTGTCACCTCAGCAATCTTCCAGTTCTCGCCCTTGTTTTCACCCTCATCTGGAATCCTTTGCTTGGAATCCACCATCCCTTTGTTATCAACAGTTGTAGTATGTTTTCGAGGAAAATCACTCACAATCAATGCTTCTGGCAGAGTTTTTTCTGGTTTTTCTGTTGCACCAGGAATGTGGGCAACTGCCTTCGCAGCATTGATGAGATTTACAGTTGGAGCCTGCAATTCGATTATGTCTTCAAATAAGATTTGGTCATGATATTGATATATATGCTTAGGGATTACGAACTTTGACAGAATATTACCTTTGTTACCGAGGGCTCTTGCGGCACCCTTCTATTCTTTCGCGATTGAAGTAACTGAATTCCATCTGGATTAGCTAAGACCTTGATTCCATTGTCATTTGTTGTAACAGCAAGCAGGGAACCGTCTTTATTGAATCTGAGAACAGGTCTGGGCTGTAACAGGTAAGGTCGGTCGATCAATATAACATCCAGTCCTAACCAGAAAAGCTTGGTAAAATTTTATGTGGGGGTAAACTGTCACATATCAAAATATCTATGAATTGATCGGAGGTTGAGAAGGGAAGTATCCTTTTTACCGGCAGTCCACCATCAGCATTAGTTATGGACAAGATATTGGTATTATCCATGTTCCAAAACTTAATTTGATTATCATCTCCAGCTGCCAATAACTTCTTTGTTGTGTGAAACTTCACCACCTCTGAGGACCGCTTACCAAGGCCAGAATATGTTCGCTTAACTATTCCTTCTTGGTCGTCCCACTCAACCAAGTATGCATCTCCTCTGTTTGTACCGCATGAAAAGAGTCTAATTGTACAGTGATAAAGCGATTAAAAATTTTCTGACTTATTTTAGCGAGCTGATATCTTTATTGTGCATTAAAACCTTCCAATTATATAACCATAACATAACATAGAATATCAGATAATACCGTGATCCATCATCACTGTAACCCATTGTAGTCCACCCATGCCCAGGCGCGTCGTAGCTAATTTCGGAACTTGGTTGATCATACAGGAAGGTTTTAATCTTTCCATCGACAGAAGTAGAGAAAATGTACTGTGATCATTGAATGAAAAATATTAATAAATCAGAAAGGTTAAGATAATTTATTGTACGGTATACTAAAGAAAATGATTTTCACGACATTCTATAAATATTAAATATTAAGTGGTTGCTAACTAATCGTTTACTAATTTCTGTCATACAGATTTCTAAATAAATTAGTAATATAAATCTCTACACAAAATACCTGAATATCTTTTTTCCGATGAGGACAAATAGCATGAACAGGTGATTCGTGCCCTTCAAATGTATATTGCACCTTACCCGATCTTAAATTCCATACCTAAAAGAAAATAAAAAGCAACTAGGCCATTAATTAGTTAATTTATAAGAATAAATATAGAAATTTAATTAAATATACTTATTTTAAGTTTAACAAGATTTTAATAGATATTTTAAAAATGATTTGATTAAATTAATTAATTTAATCGTAATTTTTATTTAATTTATAATATATATAATATATTATATATATATAATAAATAATTAAGGAAAAACCTTCTAAACTTAATTTAATTTAATTTTATTTATTTCATTTTTATTAAAAAAAATTATCAATTTTAAAATTATAGCATTTAATTAATTAAAAAAAATAAACAAAACATTTCATTATCTTTCTTGTGAACTAACATAGTCAAAGCCAAAAATACAAAAAATAATATGTTTGGGTGAACCTTTATCATTCAATGGAACACTATTTAATAAATATTTCTTAAATTCTAATGTTTTGTCTATCTGAATAATTTTCTTTTCAAAATAGATACCTAACTCAATTTTTTAATTGCAAAAATAACAAATTATAAATCATTTTTATATATTCAAATATATATGATTAATAAAATTGAGGAAAAAACAATATTATAAATACCTTGATGACCTTATCATCTCCGCATGTGATAAATTTAAGCTGTCCCTTATGGTTGACGAAAGCAATATCATTCACACTTCCTATATGTGCATCAATCTGCAAAGTTACATGAATATGTGTCATTAAAAAGAAATGTATTACAAAATACAATAAAAGGCAAAATTTTAAATGTTTGTGAGATGAGTAATTTTGATTAAGGAATTTAAATTTATTAATATTTTGTTTTGTTAGTTGACATTTTAAAATTTAGATATGAATCAATAATTTTTAATTTAATATTTTTTAATTTATTATATTTTAATTTGAATTGAAGAATTTAAAATTAACTATTTTAATTCATCATTAAAAATATTCTTGAATGAATAAGTCACACGGCATAATTTTAACATAAATATATATATATATTAATTATATATAATATATATATATATATATATCTAAAATAAATTAAATTGATAAATTTCAAATACTAAAAAACATAACTACAACATATGAAATACTTACAAAAAGATCCTAACTGTTGAAAATGTAATTTCACCGCAGCACAGCCGTACCATCCCCCGAAACCACAACAGCAAAACCCTAAACCGCCGGTAAGTTTCTCGGACCCGCTCTTGCGTAAAGTGGTTTCCGTACATAGTCGCTCCGAGAAGGTTCAAGGGTTGATGCGTGGATGAGGGGTGACATCACCCTTTGACAACTTCTCAGAAGGTAAACCTCGGTCAAAAGTGCTCGTCCGATGCCTCCTCCTTCGTCCGATTTGCTCCATCAAGCTCGAGCGTTCTCCGCTGTCGATTGCTCCAAGTTGCATACGGCCAACATTTAAAGCTTGGCGTGGAGTAAAGTCAAGTTGCATTTTGACCATACCTTTATTAAAGAATTGTCATATGCCTAGGTGGATTTTTAAATATTCCGATGCTTCCTTCTTCATCCGATTTGCGCCATCAAGCTCCAGCATTCTCCGGTGTCGATTGCTCCAAGCTGCATACGGCCAACATTAAAAGCTTGGCGTGGAGTAAAGTCAAGTTGCATTTTGACCATACCTTTAGTAAAGAATTGTCATATGCGTAGGTGGATTTTAAAATTTTTTTTTACGGCAAGTATGAGCGTGAATTAAATAATGGCATGGGCAATGTCATATAGTTTTAATTTTATTGCTTTTTAATTATTCACTGGCGTGGCGTAAGTTTGGTTTTTACAGAACAAGTAAAACATTTTTTTGGTCAATTTGGTAAGTGAAACAAAAACGCACATCAGTGCAGGAGCGAAGGCGAAGAGGTGAAAGAAGAAAACAAGGGGAAGCTTGTATTAAAAAAAACCATGAATTGTTTCACACAGCAGTGAAAAGGAAACAGTAAGTTTTGGTGAATTTGTAAGGTGAATGAAGAAAACAGGGGGAAGCTTGTATTAAAAAAAACCATGAATTGTTTCACACAGCTGTGAAAAGGGAACACTAAGTTTTGGTGAATTTGTAATTTTTCACACAGCAGTGTGTTGATCCTTTTATTTCTTTTACAACAGTAAATCCTTGTAATCTTTGTTTTCACACAACAGTGAATGTAAATGAAATCTTTACACACAGTGGTGTAAAATTTCAAAGGAGACAGAGTAATTTTGTTGAAATGTTTTGGTGAATCCCTCTGAGTGAAAGAGGATGAATATGTATCAGTGATTTTGTTTAATGAATAGAAATCTTTTATGGTGGTGTAATACTCAGTTCTTCAGTAAAAAATTTTAAAGCTTCCGTGTGTAAAAAGATCCCAGAGTAATGAAAACAGAGCATTGCCTCTGTGTGCTTGAATTTTTGTGTTTTTGGGATTTTCCCAGAAAAATCCCCAACAGTGGTATCATAGCAGGCTTAGGCTCTTTGAAGGTGACAAAAAAGCTGAAGGGA
>APFE030544208.1:0-13258 GCA_000404065.3 Pinus taeda
CCTCCTCTACCATTGATCATCAATTTGCAGAATTAAAAAAACAATCGCATGTGCACATTGAAACATCAATCGCACATATCAACACAGTATGTAATGGGGAAAGCATACAGCTGAAACCCCCCAACTATCTGTATATTATAATGATAGAGAACATGTAACAATACATAGTACAATACTCCTCACAAGTACTCAGTACTATCTCCACATGCTACACACAAACTAGCTCAGATCTGAACAAGTCACGAGTTCAAATATCCTCCACTGTTTGCCTGCCTCTACTGCGCAATCCAATGTGAGAATAGATCAGATCCAGGTTCGAATTCCCTTGGCTTGTACTGTGCAATCCTCATTGGCAATCTCAATCAATGATTGTGCAAATCTCATGCACAACTATAGTCACAACTGACAGCAGTCTCACCCTTTCACCCACCTCTAACACTTGTCTCCACTAAACTATCCATGCACTGAGTAACTGATGTATTCTTTAGTTGATTTATGAGTTAATAATTAGTTAACTAATTAATAATTAATTCACACCACTCATCACTAGTGTATTTGTTAGTTAGACTAAATACAACTAGTTCAACTAAGTCAAATTGAACACAACTCCATCAACTCCTCAATCAACTCAACCAAACTCAATCACTTGAGTTCTAACTGAAGTCCATCATGCAATAGCTCAACTAACCCATAGGAAAAGTGTATTTCCTTCTGGCAGTTGCATGTGCCACATCCGTAGCTCGAACTGAAGTGTTGCAAGAGGATAAGATAATGTTTATAGTCCAAATATTACTAAGAGCTAATAATATTCGACTGTTCTATTTTTTGACTGGCAGTCTAAAAATAGACTCCGCCCATATGTCTAAAAATAGAGGTCCATCTATTTTTACCAACATGCCCAATCATCCATAAATAGCATCCTGCAACTCATAGACCATGATCCATATGTCTAAAAATAGACTTTGCGCCAAAAATAGCCTGTGGGCCCACTTAGTGAAGGCGACTTCTTTTCACTAAGCTCCATCATCTTATTGCATTTTCAAGAATCTTTCTATGATGCATGATATTTTAATAGAAAGTTTAAGATAAACGTTTGATGTAAAATTTGACTTTGTAAGTGTTACCCTTCTCGTCATTTAGTGATGACGTGTTGATTCTATCTTTCTATGATGCTTACTACGCTTATGCTCTTGACATGTTTCCAACAATGTGTAAACATATGAAGAAAAGTATCCCTTAGACTAACACGTATACATCGTGATGTACTATAAAAATCATGAAATATTATCCATCTTATTGTTCTGCTTCATCGTTTACTATTGTTGTGAAGTTGTGAACACATTCTTGGAAAAATAAAGGTTTGAACAGATTCTTGGAAGAGGGATCTTGAAGCATCAGAGCATGGCATCAGAGGAAACGATGGAGGCAGTCGCAAGAGAGTCGAGGGCGAACGCCCGGGAAGACGTGATGAACATAATTTCAGGTGCCAAGGAGAAAGTAGAAATTGGAAAGGCGGCTCTTGCCTTAGAAGCTTAAATTTGAAACGTCATATTACCAGAAGTCGTCTAGCTTAGGGTTTCCACCTACAAAACCCAACGCAAATGAGAAAAATATCACAACTCATCATCCATAATGTGACAGGGGAATCATATAATTAAATGAGTCGTTCAAGTGGCCAATTTTAGTGATGCCTACATGTTTATCCAAGTCGCTAGGGAGGAGAGCTTCTGTCCAACTCTAGAGGGTTCAACATGCGCGTTGCAATGTTAACCAACTGGATTGCACACCTGTTCATCACACTCAAAGAGTTTGTACAAATGAACCATCATTACACAATAATAAAGATAAGATCTGCACCCCATTTGATAAGACCCCAAACAATTTAACCAATCAGAACCTAAAAAAAAAAAAAAAAATCTCAAATGTAAACATTAGATAACGTTGTTTAATTTTTAGGAAATTTTGATTTAATGTCAACATCAATGCATTTTGAATATGTTATTACCCTATTGTGGCAGGGAATAAGTCTGTTCTATCTTTCTATGATGCTTACTATGCTTATGCCCTTAACATGTTTCCAACAACGTGTAAACATATGAGGAAAATTATTTCTTAGATTGACACATATACGCCATGACGTACTATAAAAATCATGAAATATTATCTAGCGTATTGATCTGCTTCATCATTTACTGCTGCTACGAAGTTCTGAACACATTGTCAGAAAAACAAAGGTTTGAACAGATTCTTGGAAGAGAGATATTGAAGCATCAGAGCATGGCATCGAAGGCAACGATGGAGGCAGTCGCGAGAGAATCGAGGGTGAATGCCTAGGAAGACGCAGTGACCATAACTTCAGGCACTAAGGAGAAACTAGAAATTGGAAAGGCAACTCTTGCATTAGAATCTTAAATTTGAAATGTCCTATTACCAGAAGTCGTCTAGCTTAGGGTTTCCACCTGCAAAACCCAACGCAAATGACAAAAATATCACAACTCATCATCCACAATGTGACAGGGGAATCGTATAATTAAATGAGTCATTCAAGTGGCCAAGTTCAGTGATGCCTACACGTTTATCCAAGTCGCTAGGGAGGAGAGCTTCCGTCCAACTCTAGAGGGTTCGACACGCATGTTGCAATGTTAACCAGCTGGATTGCATAACAGTTCATCACGCCCAAAGAGTTTGTACAAATGAACCATCATTACACAATAATAAGGATAAGATCTACACCCCATTTGATAAGACCCCAAACAATTTAACCAATTAGAACCTAAAAAAAAAAAAAAAAAAAAAAAAAAATCTCAAATGTAAACATTAGATAACGTCGTTTAATTTTTGAGCAATTTAGATTTAAAGTCAACATCAATGCATTTGAATACAATTATTACCAATGGTGCGACAGGGAATAATAAGGCCCTTAATCAATCTTCTTTACTCAAGAAACTCTTTGAAAACCTTATTCAATAAAAGTTTCTCAACAAACGAAAATTAACAAGATCGAATAACCTATATTTTTAAAATTTTATATATACATTGTGATTTTAACAATGTTATATAATAATTTTTAAATTTTATATAGACATGTGATTTTACCCAATGTTTTATTAATGTTTTTAAGTTTAAATAAATGTTTATTAAAAATATTTATATTAATAATAAAATTTAATATTAATATTTATTTTAAAAATAATTGAATTAGATCATGAGCACCTCAAAAGAGCCTTGAAACTTATAATTGTTGGCATAAAAGAGCAAAATGACGAGGGCATACTAGAATTAGTAAACAAACAATTGAAAACTAAGACACAAATTCAAACAACTTATCTAACAGAAACAAAAAGTGTGGCAAAGATACTTGAGCATAAACATAGGCTGATCCATATTACGGTAAGTTGTAATGACCATAAATTAGATATAATTAGTAAATCTCCAAGCCTAAAAGGATCATGAGTCTTCATAAATGAAGACCTTATTCCAGAAGACCAAGTTAAGCAGAGGAAAGAGGTCCAAAAGGTAAGGAGGTGAGAAAGGAAGGGAAATGGTCAATTATTAGAAGCAGGAAAACTATTATCAAAGATAGAGTCCAAAATAAAAGTGTTAAATAGGAATTAGGAAAACTTTGGATCCTCTTATGGAACTGACATGGTTTTCCATGGCGTAAAGGTCCTATGTTAAGCTGGATCCTGAGCGATATTGATCTTATTTTCTTTGTTGAAACTTGGGAGCATGATGAATCTAAGGTCCCCCACATAGATGGATTCATTCTCTGGTCAACTTGGAACAAGAAATTAACTTGTAGAGGTTTTGGTGTATGGCTTGTTATATAAAAAAATAATATTTCTTCTCATATTCGACTTCACAAGACCAACCCCCTCAATCAGTACATATGGATCGAAATTTCAAATTCTAACGCCAATAGGATTTTTCTTGCAATTAATTATTTCGCTCTTACCAAATCTACCTCCTATAAGAAAAACAACATGGATAAGAATTGTCCCTTCAATACCTTAGAACATGATATCCATAGTCTAAGGAAAGATGGTGATATCTTTTTGCTCGGAGACTTCAATACTAGAACCAGTACTAACCAAGCTACTCTCCTAAGAAATAACTCAAAAAAAATTAAAGACACAATCGAGAACCTATTTGGTACCGAGCTTATCAAGCTTTGCAATTCCCAAGACATGATTATTTGTAACAGAATTATTAAGTGGCCAACCTATGGCCAAATGACCTGTATTCATGCGTTGGGAAGTAGTGTTGTGGATTACGCAATATCAAACACCCATGTTCTCAACCGTATTGTAAATTTTGACCTCCTAAATGACCATGAGCCTAATTCTGACCACAAACCTTTAACCTTAACCCTAAATCTTGACATGCACACCACCCACATGCAAAAGAACTGCGAGAGTCAAAGGCACAATCATTTTAACGTAAATAAAATGGATCTTTTTTTACAAGATTTAAAGAGGGATTTAGGTATCTTAATGTATAATGATAATGTTGATTACATCTACTACAATTTTACTACAACCCTTTCCACTACCATTAATAATTTCTCTACCAAGGTGTTGTATAAAAAGAATAATAGAACTTCCAACCCTTGGTATGATAATGATTGTAAAATTGTTAGGAAAAATATTAGAGATGCTCCTAATGAAACTATAAAGCTTGAAAAAGTAAGTGTTTACAAAGCTCTTATAAAAAGGAAGAAAAGGTCTTATATTAATAAGAGGCAAGATTTTCTTCTTCACCTCTCTAATGTTGAGCCTAGAAATTTTTGGAGGAATACACATGTTCATAAAATGAAAGAAAATACTTTGATCTGCTTAAAGAACTAGGATATTTATCTTAATAATTTTTATGACTCCCTAGACACCATGGGAAACATCTTAAACACTCCGACAGAGGAGGATATATTTTCTTTGGAAGACATGGAGTTTGGGATTAAGAAACTTGCTAATGGTAAAGCTAGGGATATTGAGCGCTACCAAGCTGAAATTCTTAAGATGGGAAAGTCTATCCTCATTCCTCATATTCACAAAATTCTCAATTCGAAGGTAAAGCATGACTTCCCTAAGCCTTGGACGCAAAGTCTTATTGTGCCTATCTTTAGAAGTGGGGATAAAATGTTCCCTAAAACTATAGGACCATTATGATTAGCCATATTTTATCCAAAATATATGGGCTCATTTTGGAAAAGAAGATTAGCCTCTAGCTTGAAATCCATGGTAAGAGAGCTAAAGGGCAAGCTGGATTTAGGAGACGTCACTCAACTATTAACCATGTTGTCAATCTTAGGATCATTGCTGAGGATTGTGGTAATAGTAAAACTGATCTCTTATGTGTTTTGTTGACTTTAGAAAATCTTTTGACACAATTCATTGTGATAAGCGATGACAAACACTCGAAGAGATAATGGTTCCTTTAGAGTTGAGGGTTGTTGTAATTTGACTATATGGGAATGTTGTCGCCAAGCTTAAGGCCATCAAGGGTTGGTTGGAAGAAATTAAATGTAAGATCGTCATTAAACAAGTGTGCCCCCTTTCCCCTACTCTTTTTGGTATTTACATAGATAAACTAGAAGATTGTTTAGAAGTTGCGCGGATGCGATATCCCTAAGCTTGTTAGTATGGTCATTACTCTTCTCTTTTATGCTGACAATATTGTTCCTCTAGCCAGAAGCCATGATGACCTCCACAAGCAGCTTAAAATACTCCATGATTATTGCTCCAAGATGGGTATGATTATTAATACTGACAAGACTAAAGTCATGATAATTAAATCCAAAAATACCAACCATGATAACCTCATCTATGATAACAATCACCTCTAGAAGGTTTCTTCATACAAATAATTGGGTATTAACATTAATCATCAACTCAATTGGAATTATAGCATTGAGAAAAAAATTATTGGAGGTTGAAAAGTTTATTATGAGCTTGAAAACAGTTGTAAGTCAACTGATCTTTGGGTTTGGAGTAAAATAAAGTCCCTTCTTGAGACTCTTATCACCCTTGTTATTTTATATGGTTATGAGGTTTGGGGTTGCGGTATATCTAGAGAATCGTGGAGAAGATCGAGCTTATCCAACAACAATTTATAACCTACACCCTCAAAATTAAAGGAAATAATCCTTATCATATCATCTTGATTGAAGCTAGCCTTTCCCCCAATGAAAGCATGGCTATGTTTAGGTATCTGATGTATAAAAATAAGCTTTACAACATGGAAGCCAAGAGGTTCCCCAAAATTTCTTCTAACTCTAGCCAATGACCCCACCTTCAACTCAAGCGGGGATGGCTTAAGGATGCCCAATCTTGGCTCAACCATTGGGGGATTAAGGAGGATATCATCTTAGAGAAGAAGGGTAATATTAAAAACACTATTAGCTCCAAATTTAAGGATAAGTTATAGGATGATAAGGACCTAGAGGGGAAAAGGAAGCTAAGGTATTATAAGCAGGTGATCAACCCCACCCTTGCTAACCAAAACTATCATTTTGTCTTGGCCAATGGTAAGAAGAAAATGAACATTGTAAAGAGAAGAACTAATTGCCATGAGCTTCAAAGTGAAAACAGAAGTTGGTTTATTCTCAAAACACCTTGGGATGAAGGAATTTGTCACCTTTGCAATACTAAGAGGGTTGAAGATGAAAACACTTTCTCTTGGGTTACCCGACTCTTACTCACATCCACTCTCATTTTCAAAACATTTGCCACATTACCAACCTTATTGACTTGTTAAATCTGCAAAACTATAATAATCTAGGAACATTTTTTTCCTTTATTTTTTTAATCATAGAAATAATTATTAAAGATTATTAAGGGCTAATAAATCACATTGGGTCTTAATAGATGTTTAATCATCACCATCATCATCATCATTTTACATTCACAAAATACTATTTATTAAGTTTAATTTAATTTTAAATTTTAAATTTTGTTTGTTTTCATAATATATTTTAAATTTATAAATAGATTACAAAATAAAAATAATTATTAAAATTTTTATATAAATTTTATCTTATATATAATTAAATAATTGTTTGGTTGGTTGTACTGATAAATTGATTATTGGTTAAAATTTTCCATTTAATCATTTTTTCTCACATATACTTATTTGTGATTGACTTAAATTTGAACCTCTTTTCAAATTAATTGCTTGTTAGAATGTGGTGTTTGCCTAACCTCCCCATTTTGAAGGAAAAATGCCCTATTTTTAGTTTCTCCTTGCTCAAAGAATTAGTTTATCACACAAATAAAATAACAATGGAAGCATTGTAAATTTAAATGACATTGATAATCCCAAAAGAGGGATAGAGGTCATTGGTAATTTCAAAGGCATTTAAAACGAAAAAAATAATTAATTCTAAATTTCATAGGAATTTACCTAGATATTATTTTCCTTATTTAAACTTTCTATTATACACACTTTGCTTCCTTTCACACTTGGTACAAGAACTTTGGATTCCAAATATTTGAAATTTCAAAATTTCTTTTTTCCCATCTAAGAGAGATGACGATGATGGTGATAATTAATATCCATTAAGATGATTATGGTCTATCAGATCTTAAGAGGTAAGTGATGTTGGAGCACTAAGATGACTATTAAAAGCAACCTTAATACCTACATTAATTATCAACCCAACGTAAGTCTGTTTAGCATTGTCTATGCAAGTGAATTCAAAGGCTAGTTCAGAATGAAATGATTTTGAATCGTTCGATAATTAATATCTAATTCTCGAAGTTCAATCCAAAACAATTCTAAAGGCAAACCTTAAAGCATTTTCAAATCTATTTTAATCTATTGTGCAGAGAACTGAATCTGAATGCAAGTATGCTAAAGGAATCACTCTTAGCAGATTTACTAACTAGTATCGATAATAATTCATTCATCAAAAAGGAAAACTACAACAAATAAACAACAAGCAACTATTCAAGCTTTTAACTGAAAGCAACAACTGTGAACTCAAGATATCTAATAACACTACTGAGAAGGAACACCAATCAAATGCTTAAACTAATATGATATGTCCGGCAAAGACTAACACATAGATGTAAACATAACAAGATCTGGAATCTACTTTGAACGGTAAAGGTAAATCATAAAGATCAATACTCACAACAATCAAAATAATTCTAGTTTCATGAAATAACATGAATAAACAATTGCAAGAGTAAAAAGAAATAAGTATGGCACGAACAAAGAAATCAATCCCCTAGAGACTAGGCCCAGAGTCTCCAAAAGTCACTGCCAAAAGACACTCAGAATGCAATTACAAGTAAAACACAGTCTTTCTCATTAAATTCAATAATAAAGATACAACATCATCGTGATGAGAATACTTTGTGGAAAAAATGAATTACAATTTCCCAATTCCTAGCTAGCTCTATTCTATTTCGCCTATCGACTTTATATAATCTATGAGAGACAAACAGATAGGAGCAAATCCTCAGGATCAAGAGATCCTGAGGATTTCTCAAACCGACAATCAGATTTTATTACAAAATAAACTTGATTCCCCTATTCTTTCACTAGCCTACATGAGCGAGACATTGTCCTTTTTCTTTTCTTGGTCATTGTTGTTCCATTGTTTGAACATCAGTCGTTCAATTCATGTTCCTGCATATAAAAATAGTGAAATTTAGCTTTCATGCCCAAAATTACACAATTCGTTAATGATTGATTTTATTCAGCTTCTACAATCATTTCTTCTAAATTCTTTTCTAAAATGAAAATAAAGATATAAAAAAAAATAATTAATTAAGCTAATATGAGGATAAAACATACCTTTTCTATGGCCCAACATACTCCCCTACTTACCTTTTTTCATGTCCTCATGCAATAAGATGATTGAGGTGCAGTTGTGTCAAAGAATAGGCAGGATCAACTTCTTCTTTATATACCCTACAACCATTTTTTCATTTAATTATTGCAAAAGCCTGGTTTGTACAGTACTCTGACAAGTCATAATCACAATAATACCCTTCAGGGGGTACCAAATAATAGGACATCTGTAACGACATCCTATCTAGGTAGGACCCATGCCTAGGACTATATTGTTGTACATGTTTAGGCAAGCAACAATAACTTTAATGTTTTTGTACCCAAATGGCTCCCAGTTTTTTATATTGTTAGTGGAAACTTCCCATCTTTTCCTTGCTGCCAACAAAGCTTCCTCCTTAATGTCCTGAAAATATTCTCTTCCTGCCTGTATAATATATGTATGGAGTGGTCCCAATTTAGCCACGACTCCCTCTTGTTGCATAAACCTTCTATGTTGGATGAAAAGATGTAAGGGTTTCATGGGTTCTCCTCTGACCCATAAATATACACCATGTTCCCTTTTCTGGAAAATGTTATAGGATTTAACCCATTTAACCTGGTTGGAAGCAAAAGAGAGGAAAGATTGAAATTGAATGTCCCTAATGAAGGTACTAGGATTACTATCACGTTCATTCTCCAAGAAAAAATGTGCAGGTATAACTCACATAGAAGGCATTGTACTTTCTCATTTTGTTCCTTACAACATTGGATGAATTCTGAAGTGGTCTTGAATTATGTTGGCTTACTAGCCCTGACAACTTTAACTTTCAGCAATAGGTACCTTTCCAACAAGAATAACACATAATTAGTGGCAGGGGACCAAAAAGACAAAGCATCAGAGTAAAGAGAACAAATAGTTCAAGTTTGTTCCATGGCCTTCTGAAGATGGGCTTGTGCTTTCTCTAATTTCTTTTGTTCATCTTTGAGGCTGGCAAAAGTGTCGTCTTCTGTTGCAGTAAATTCATCAAATTTCTTCGGCAACTCCTAATGTATCTATAAAGGTACTACTTCTTTCTTGTGTTGAGCCAACTCCTATTGTGTCTTTGTCAATTCATTATGCAATTTTAGGATAACAACTTCTTTTACCAAAGGAACATAGTGAGATGTTTCCTCTGTCTGAGTTTCATTATCATGTGTTATCACAAAATTAGTTTGAATAGTAGCTTCGACTGTTTCTTGGGGCATACAGCAATATGTTTGGGGATTCTCCTCAAAATCGGTTTGAACCGCAACATCTGTGGTAGGAAATTCCGTCTGGGTCTCCATTGAACAAACACAAGTTCTTCAGTCTGAGTTAATATCCTCCAAAGGTCATTGTTTTATTTGGGTCCCTATAGTTTCTAAGTCCACTTTCAATTTTTCGGCCTTATTTGCTTCTTTTAACCATTATCTCAATTGTTTGATTGTTTTCTTCAATTTCCCATATTTCTTAATGAGCTTCCTTAATCTAGCCTTGTTCAATTTTTTCTTCTTCGTGGGGTTTCTGATTGGAGATGGCACAATTGTGTTTATTTCAGGTTCATGAGGAGTTGTGCCAATATTAGGGTCATGTTCCAATGGAACAATATCTCCTGATTGATTTTCGTCTTCAAGGTCTTCTTCTTCATGGGATTCTTTCTCACGGGATTCATTCATAGAGGGAACTAATTCCCTTCGATCCTCCAAATCATCAGCAAATGGTAAAATTTCAATATGGCCAGAACTGCCATCAGAGGCGGACTAGTTAAGGGAATGATTTTTTTCCTACAGAGTTTCCATATGGATCCCTTTCTTCACAATATGTACCTAAATTATCCAATACTCAAGCCATTTCATCCTCATATTCTTGCATAAAATCATCTTGTGGGCTTAGAGAGGACATATGAGATGACACCACTTCTTCTGTTGGAATGGGGGTGCACTGCTGTGAATTTATCCTTGTAGAATGCCTACGTTTCATTGGGCCGGAAACCAAAGAAGGATTCCTTGTTTTTTTCCCCTTTTTGGACTTGTTACCTATACTCTTTGTTGTTCAGTATCTGTATTATCAATGTTTCTATCATCTATCCCTGTCTGTGCACCTGGGTTTTCTTCTAGTGGGGTTAAGGCAAGATTTAAAAAGCTATCCCAAGTTAATTGCTGCTAGGCTAATCCATGAATAATAATTAACTTAATCAAACCATGATGGTTGATGAAAAAATGTGGATCTTTAGCCTTCCTAACTCGACTAGCAATGTCATGCAATAAGGAATTTAAAAAGAATGGCAAATTAACCGTAATTTTATACTTAAGAATGGCTAACAATTTGAATTGTCGAGGTTGTACCACATCTTGACGTCCGTCACAAGTGATATACCTCTGAACAAGGGTCGCCAATTCCTGCCATGGTATCCTTAAAGATATGGGGTGAATCCCTTTTCCTTTGCGTACCAATTGTTCATTTGGGTCTTGGAATATTGCAATTGCATCATGCAGGAGAACATGCTTATCGGTCCATTTTGTGCCTTTTGTTGGAAGTCCAGAGACTTCAACTATAACTGCTTCAGAAACTGTTACATTTTTTCCCTTCACCGTCGTGCATCCAACCTGTAGATTTTGTAAGAATTCAAGTGTTACTTACTTATGGAATCCTTGTAATTTGGCCAGGTACTGGAGCCATCCAGCGTGCTCAAGAATTTCACGAGCCTGTTCTATTACTCAGAGTACTGTAGGTTCACTATGGACAACTTTTCCTCCCATGGTTGTTGTGTCTCAGTAGCCCAACTCGCACTTTTGCATGCGATTTCTCACAATTTTTCTCAGTTTGGAACAACACCATAAACTGTATACAAAACTTTAAAGTTGTTATTAAAAGGGAAATGATGTTGTTTTAAAGTTGTTATTAGAAGGGAAATGAAGTTGTTTGTCACATCAGTAGTTTTTGGCGTAGCTTGATAATTATTACACATGCTATCCCATAATGAATACCTTCCCCCCTCCAATCAAAAAAGGGCGTCCATGACCATAAAGCATAGGAAAAAGGGAAAAGATGTTGGGGATCATAAATGCGGCAAGACAATAGTTAGAGCAACGTAAATATGACAAAAAAAATAATTAAAAAAATCAGTCAGAGCAGTACAAATCGCAAAGATGGGAATTGACCGCAAAAGGAGTAAAATAGAGAATTGATCATTATGCGAAGAGATGTTTCCTTAGGTGGAAAAATATGACGAAAGCATAACAGACACTAGATGATAACAACTAACGATATCGATTGATCGAACAATATTGGTATAATTCATATAAAAGTATAGTTTACCATGCATATTGGTTAATATAGTTATAAACGTTGTTCAAATGGTAAAATTACCTTTAGAAATGAATCAATAGGAAATAATGGGATAAAGAATAATTATCAATGTAACATAGAACTTCAATACCACAAGCAGAGTCACTGCTGCCAGCAGGTGCTCATAGCTTCGAAATGTTATGCACCGAAACTGCTGTGCCGAAGCTGCTACAAGGGTCAATCAATCAGATAAACAAAACTCTGTTTTATTTAAAAGGCGGAATTACATCAATGGAAAACTCTGTTACATAAAAATGAAGAACTGGGTTCTTGTGGAGGTTTTACAGTGCGCAGCCCATAGCATAAATATTTCACTTGTGTTTGAGACCAACACAACATCCATAACCATCGATCTTTACCTCAATTCAATAAAAAAATAAAAGACGTGACACCAGTTATACAAACAGGGGACTCTGACAGGCAATCTTGTTAACACTCCCAAGATTACAGATGCAATTGTTTAACAGACAACGCCAGCTTTACATTACACTGTCATTTGAATGGATCTCGATACAACACACACACAGGTATGCGATGGTTTTAAAAAAACCTTGCCTCGCCTCATGGAATCACTCCTAAAACAAAAACAGCAACCAAATCCGCCACATCTACGATTTTATTAATTTATATCAGATAAATCCTAAAAATTACACACTGTCACATATAACTAAAACTCGCTCAACTCTCCAATAACTAAACTATCGGGAGGGTAGCAGGCGAGCAGTCCATCGCTCGGTTTCTTTCCGGTAGCAGGCGAGCAGTCCATCGCTCGATTTCTTTCCTCTCATCTAAAAAAAAAAACGAGGACCGATCCTTCCACCTTTTTGTTGAGCCCTTTTTATTCAGCTCGACCACAATTTTTCTGCTCTATAATCATCAACTAATTCTCACAAAAACAGGATGCTGGTCCGGCATTTCCATCGGTTTCTACACAGTTTCACCAACAAATTTGGCATCATGAACTCCAGATTCGGAGCCAATTCCTCGCTCTCCATATCTCTGTGATAACGCACATCTTCAATTTATTTTTACATGCTGCCTGACATCAATAGGAAAATAAAAATAAACGCCGATCCCATGATTTTGGCATATCAGATTTTGACACACAGAATCACG
>APFE030544227.1:0-10717 GCA_000404065.3 Pinus taeda
GGGGGGCCGTGGGGGGGACTTGTCTCCCCCATAGGGCTGTGCAATATCAAGCCTTGTGCAGACCATTGCATACATTAAGCTTCTAACTATTAATGCATATGGAACTTTAGACATATAATCCATGTATTCTGGGGTCTTTGGGCACATTTCCTTACTAAGTTTGAAATGGCTAGCAAAACCCGATCCCCCCCAGTTGGGGGGTCTGGGGGCTAGCGATCCCCTGGCGGGGGTTTCAGGGCAGCGCCCTCAAAGCTAAAAACAGATGTAAAATTGCCTTATAAAAGTATAGTAATTTCTAGTCAATCTAGGTCGTTCATTAGGCGAATGATTTGACGGTAGAACATATGTTTAGTTTAGGGTTTTTTGCCCTAGAAGGCAACCCCTCTCTTTGTATGAGGGCATTGTATTTGAGGCTGTGTAATAGATGTCTATTCTCTGAGCGAGAATCAAAGAGGTGAGATTATGAGAGAAAATAGAGGAAATTACAGTGGATCTGCTGTAGGTTGTGTCTCTTCATTTTGCTGGATAATAGAAAGGAAGGACTGGCTTTTCGGGGTGGACATAGCCCAAACTGGGTGAACCATGTATATCTGTGTCTCTCTTGTTTTATGTGTTTTCTATGTTTATATTTCTGCAATATTTTATATGTTCCATTGCTCCATAATCTATAATTTTCTAATAGGTTTAGCTTCCTTTTGGACAGAATTCTCCACAACCTTTGTCTCTCCTTGAGAAAGTTACCTTGTATAGTCATTTGGAAGGTGTGATTGAAAGATAAGGAATTCAAGGACTAGATTAAATCACATCAACGACCATGCCTCTTCTTTGATGGGGCATTCAAATTTAATCCTGGTAGAGCTAGAGTAGGAGGACTAATCCTTGATCACAAAGGAATATAAATAGTGGCCTTCGAATGGGGATTGAGAACTAAAACAAATAACAAGGAACAGGCTTACGATCTCCTTCTAGGCACACAGATCCTATGTGAACTCAATTAAAAAATTCCAATAGTAATTGGGGACTCAACCATCCTCATTCAATAGATGGTCATGAGTTCTGTTGTGTAGGTAAATTCTCAGTGTAGACACAAACAATTCCTCTAGCCCGAGAGAGCGGGTCTAGCCACAAACAAACAATTTATGGAAAATCTCCTTAAGCTAGAATAAATTAAGAGGGCCTTCCTCTTCGAACGCTATTCCACTTGGTGATGATCATGATTCCTCACTCCAGCTATCTTCTGTTTCCTTCCTTCAAATACCTTAAACAAGCAAACAACAACAACAACAAACATGACAACATGCAATATTGTATTCAGGCTACTTAATAGGTCAAGGAACATTAAACCATAAATATGTAAAATGACACTTCATGTAGGAAATCAATTGATAGTTGCATTAATATAAATCAGGAAGAGATTACAACCAGTGCGTTGACGTTGTTGGTCTCCTCAAACGTATATGGGTTCCCACACTTCTACTGGATAGCCCCAACAAGAGGAAGTTTTAAGGCCTCTTTCCCTCTAATCTCAAACCAAACCAAAATCACACTATTCTCCCTCAAACACACACTAGAAAGCTACAAGCTATAAATGACTTGCTGGTTATTCAAACTTGCTCGAAAACTCCAACTAGATTTTGCTTAGGAAAAAGAGAGGCTTATATAGCTTGGATGGATGGGAGATGGTTCCTCTCATCACGGGAGAAGGTCTTATCTCTTGAGGTTGTTCCATCCTAATAGGGGAAAGGAGCCCAAACTAATTTCCTCGACTCTATCCAGCCCAACCATCTACCAGACTTCTGTTACGAAACTTCTAGACATGGAAGCCTTAGCTCCTTATTTAAAAAACCTTCCAAAAGTGGATCAGTGCGACCAGAATAGGGCTCAATCGATCCGATCGGTGTGAGGACTAGTTTTAACCTTTGTAAATCGGTGCGAGGAGGAAACTCGTCAGTAGTGTTGGTCTTGTAAATTGGGATAGAAGGAAGATTCTTGGGAAATGATGCAAAGGGGAATTACTCTGCTCATGAAGAGGGACATACTGGGAGTTTCTGCATGATGGGAAAGCATGTCGGGTACACTGTAGAGGTCCTCCAAGATCGTAGACGGGGAGTACAGGGACAGTGAAAAAATGTTGTGTAACAGTTCGAGACCCATCAATGGAGATATTGGGAAAATAGTGACTCGTATTCAACAACTGATGAAGCACTTGGGAGAGGCCACGTTCTCAAAGGAAATAATGGAAAGCTTGATGATTTGGAAAATAAGGTGTGTTGTAGACCCAAAGGAGAAGCCAAATCAATGAGGAGATCCTCCTCAAGCACATTCCTAGAATTTCATCAGATCACATGCAAGAAAGGATTGTAACTCTATAGTTTGTTTGTCATTATAGTAACCAATGAAATGTAAATGCAATTTTTTGCTGCAACGATTTATTAAAGTCTAAATCACAAGTGTTTTAGGATATGCAAGAGTCAGTCTCTCTTATGCGAAAGAAGAAAATTGCAAATAAAGAAAACTAGTTTCGGTTTCCTTTCTTAATCAACGAAAAGCCTTATACCAAGGCCACTAACCCCTTTTTTGGAATGAATATAAGATAACTAACTCTGTTATAAAAAAAATGCGCATAACAGAGTCCAACTCTATCCTAAAAATTTTATTGAAAATATAGTTAGGATTAAAATGAAATTTCATCAATAATTTCATATGGAGAAATCTAATATTGTAGATAATTTCACTTACTTTCTTGATGAAATGGTCTAGTTATATCCACTAAGTTTATAAACAATCTTTAGGATAATCGTTAAGCAACAACATTCATATAATAATCATGTTCTTACTGTACTTGCCCAACATGGTTAATTAACTCACATTTTTATCGTGATTCAAAAATAACATCTATTATAATAAGATTTTGCCACATTAATAACAGAATTATTTTTTGTCACTACATTATGTAAACGTTTTGGGTGCAACATGAAGTCATTGTACTCTAATGCTCATAAGTGTTTTATCCCCCTCACTTCGCCCAGATCATGCATTACTTTTTTTAGTGTATAATAATAATTACAGTTGGGGGCACGCTCATTACTATTGTTTTTAATCATTTTTTATCAATTTGTGATCTTTCTATCAATCAATCGTGGATGCTATTTTAAAAGTGAAAAATCTAACCAAAACCATATTCCTAGGTTTGATTTTGAGTAATAACAAGAAATAATTAAAGTAGATGTATAATATTAGAAATTGAAATTGTGATGGTCTTTATTTTAATAGAGATGTTCAATCCAATCTATTATCCAATGTATTTGCAACAATCCATTCAAAATTTATTCGCATTTGAGTGCCCACGGGACGAAAGAATAACCATCTTCTTTGTGGTAATCCATTCAAAATTTGTGTGTTATTCTTAGATATTGGGCACTTACAATAATTCATGCCAATCTAAATTTCCAAGAAAATATTTTTTGATTATTATGTTTTTTTTATATCATTCACCTTTTAGTTGGGTAGATATTGTTTGTCTGGAATATTGTGATATCAATTAGAAAAGTTGACCTATCAAACTACCTTAAGAGTCAACTAATTGTATTGCAACCCTCCACTTCAATGTAGAGAGAAGGGGTGAAGCATATGATTATGGTAAGCCCTTAAGGTTATCACAACATAACTTCAAGGTTATGATAAGAATGTAGGTCAATGGATTTTGTGAATAATAGAGTCTAACTCTATATCATGAAAAGTTTATTGAGGACATGGTCCAAATCAAAAATTGAATTTTACCAATGATCCCATATGGAGAAGATCTAACCTTATGGATAACTTCACCTCCTTTCTCAATGAAATGGTCTAGTTGTATCCACTAAGTTTGGAATTGATCTTCATGATAATCGTTAAGCAACAACAACATTCATATAATAATCATGCTCTTACTATGCTTGTCCATCATAGTTAATAAACTCAAATTTTCACCATTATTTAGATAATAATGTATATTATTATAAGACTTTGTCGCATTAAACAATAGAATTATTTGTTGTCACTACATGTTGTAAATGTTTTGGGTACAACATGGAGTCATTGTACTCTAAGGCTCCTTAGTGTTTGTGCCTTTCACTTCGACCAAATCATGCATTCAATGACTCTAAGGCTCCTTAGTGTTTGTGCCCTCGACTTCGACCAAATCATGCATTAATTTTTGTGTAGGGTAGGTGGAGGTAATTTTGTCAAAAGATAATTATTGTTCCTTTTAATATATCAATTCGTTTTATTTTTATCAATCATGGATGCCATTTTAAACATGAAAATCTATCCCAAACCATATTCCTAGGTTTGATTTTGAGCAATAACAAGAAATCATTAAAGTATATTTATAATATTACAAGGTTTGATTTTGAGCAATAATAAGAAAGCATTAAAGTATATTTATAATATTAGATATTGGAACTATGATGGTTGTTATCGAATAAGAGATATAATCCAATCAGTTATCCAATGTATTTGCAACAATCTATTCAAAATTGATTCCTATTGAGTGCCCAAGGGATGAAAGAAGACCTATTTCCTCTAAGGTCTCTATGAAAATTGATGTATTCTTCTTAGATACCAGGCACTTACAATATTCATGTCATCCTTACTTTCTAAGAAATTATTGTTTGATTATTATGTTTTTTTAATTTTTAATGATGGTTTTCACTTATTGGCTGGGTAGATATTGTTTTTTGGAATATTATGATATCAATCAAATAGATTAACCCATCAAACTAACTCAAGGCTAAATTACTCGTATTTTAATCCTCCACTTCAACGTAGAGATCAAGGGTGAGTCATATGATTATGACAGACCCCTAGGGTTAGCACAACATAACCTGAACATTGTAATAAGGCTTTGTGGCCATTGTATGTCAAGTTGGCAATTCTTTTTGCTCAGTTGTAATCATGTTCATTCATTTTTGGATATGTGATATCTACTTAGTTGTAAGGATTACATGATACGTAAGTGCAAATAAGTGTGTTAGAAATATAAGAAAATTGTTGTATTGTGATTGTAAAATAACTACCCTAACCAATTTGAATCATGTCACTATGAGTTGTAAATCACGGTGGATATGTCAGTGGACAATTCGTCACAATGGATCTTATAAAAATAAACTAAAATCGAAAATTTGTACTATGAAGGTTAATTCTACTTAGCTTTTTATACTTATTCAGTACTAATTCCTTGCTCATGCGTACAATAGATAAATGCAAAAAATAGAGAACATTGAAGTAAAAACACTTACAAACCACAATAAACACCAATATATGCTTTGGGAAACCCTTTCGGGAGAAAACCAAACTAGAAGGTGAGGCTTCTTTGCTCTATTTGGTTTGGAATGGAAATGATGCAAATACAAAGGAGAAGGAACTTTGTATGGAGTTTCCTAAAACTTGTAGCCTATGGGCTACTATAGAACACAAACCCCATATATTCTACTTTCTCTTTATCACACTCAGATGCTTTACTCTATTATGGAAAAAAATGCAAGTAAATGGAATGGAACCTTCTTTTCCTCCTAGTGGCCCAATTATAACACATCTCAATAGGCAACTAGAGGTTAAATTTGACACATTGTGTTACAAATTGACCCTTCTAGAGTTTTCTTCATATTTTCCATATGGATAGCCCCTTTTGCATGAGTAACAAGGGTTGATGTAGCATCCTCTCAAATTATGATGGTCAATCACAATAGGTCAACTTCTGGGAGGAATAACTTTTGCATATGACTTTGATTGATGTGATCATTACATCATTGGAAAGGTCTTCATGTGTAGAATAACATCAAAGGGTGTAGCACTTGTGAAAAAAAAAATACCCTCCAAAAACATCAATTAAGGCCTTTAAATGGCCTTAGAAGGTTTATGACCCCAATTCTTCAAACTAGGTATCACTATTAAAACTACTCTTCTCAGATTATTTCTCTTATTTTTCTACCCTAAACATATTGAGATGGATGAAAAATAATAAAATGATGTAATATGGATCATACTTCCCCATTTTGGAGGCTTTTGGTCCCACAATATTTTATTGAATGAAGTGAGGAAATTTCCTCTAACTTCTCCCTGAAGTACCATTTAGCCTTGCATGGAAGTTGTTATTTCAATGAATTTTCCAAAGGTCATGCGGCCCTTGTTTTGTAATTATATATTTCTTCTACAAAACTATATCCTATATCAACTCCACCTGACAATCTAGAGACAAGTCCTCTATGGAAGGTAGGACTTATTCCTCATCTTGATCCAACATGGATGACCTTACAATTTCCACATTCAACACTGAGTAAATGTACATGTATGGGGTTAGACTGAGTTAGTAAGAATTATCTCCCACCTTTTCCAATATCTTGAAAGGACCATAATGCAAAGCCTTGATTTTCTTACCAAGACCCTGTACATCTCCTTGTTCAACTATAACCATACTATGTCTCCCACTCTAAATAAATTCTCTCTTTTGTGTCGATCATGCTTGGCCTTACAATTTTCCTATGACTTCTTTACTGTCTCTTGTGGTTTCATATGGATATGTCTAATCTTCTTAACAAATTTCTCTCCCATAAGGCATCCCCTATGAGATCCTCCATTTCTCCTCTTTGATTTCCATATGCAATAGCCAAAGGAGAAGGTGGCAAATATCCAAAATAATTTTCAAACAAGGACTTATTAATAGAAGTGTCGACCGTTATGTTATAAGAGTGTTGTGTAGATGCCCAATTTTAATCCAAAGTCTTTATATGTTTCTCATTGTGGCCCCTCAGAATTGTACGAAATTCTTGTTGGCTACTTATGTTTTCTCATCTATCTATGGATGGAATGCTTTAAACCTCTTCAACTTTGTGTCCATCTTTTCCTACAATGTAGCCTAAAAATGCATTGAGAAATTTAGTGTCCCTATCTAAAATGATGCTCCATGGTATCTGAAATTGCACCTAGACCTATCCAAAGAACAAGTTTTTTGCTTCTTGGCCACTAATGGTCCTTTTATATGGGATGAGCACATCCTACAGAATATGTCAACTAGCATGAGCAAGTAGTTATGTCCCTCCTTGGTTGTTGGTAAACCTCCCACAAAGTCCATGGGAATTCTTTCCCGAAGAGTATTTGGTATAGATAACGGATGTTATAGGCCCTATTTCTTCTTATTATGCTTATTAATGCAACTAAGCATAAATCCTCTTATGAACTTAGCTACATCTTCTTACATTTTGGGCTAGTACACATACCTCTATAAGTTGGTCATTGTTTATCCTACGTGAAAATGCCCTGCAACCTTGGAGGTTTGAGACTCTTTGATTAGTTGTAGGTTCTCACCCTTAAGAACACATAACGTGTCCAACCTATAAAATAACCCATTCTAGAGATGATAGTCAATTTTGATATCACCATGTCTACATGACTTTAGCTCTACAACTATTGAAACATCTCCTTGAAGTCCCCATCCTATATATATCTCTCTCTATATGCATGATGGTAAAAGGCTCCATGAGCATCATAGTTCCCATAGTTGTAATTTTTTATGTGGGTGACTTTGAAAGCATATTGGATAATTTGTTTTTGGTTCCCATCTTGTACTTGATCACTAAATGAAACTACTTTAAAATCCCCATCCACTTGTAAGACCTATTCCGCTTGCAAGTACTATAGCGACTGGTGATTTATGTTGATTATTGTGTCCTTTCCCATTAGATAACACTTCCAGTTCTTGACAGCATATACTAGGGCATAGAGTTGTTTATCGTACGTAGTATATTTGAGACCCACCCAATAAAACGCTTCAGCATGGTAGTATACTAGACTTTTTCCCTACATAAAGGCCACTCTCATAGCATAGCCACTTTCATTTGTCTCCACTTCGAAGAGTTGTTGCAAGTTTCATAATGCAAGAACTAATGCTTCATTGGTTTTCTTCTTCTACTCCACAAAGTCCTTTTGTTGACCCCACTGGAAACTCTTTCCATTCACTATTATGACATCGAGTAGTGTGACTACTACTAAAATCGAGGCTATGAATGCCCTTAGGTACTATGCTACCCCATGAAACTCCTAAACTCAAAAACATTGGAAGGAATTATCGACTTCATGATAGTCTCCATATTGTAAAGGTCTATCTTTAGCCCCCCTCCACCACATACCTTAAATACACCAAATATTATTATGTAAACTCACACTTCTTGATATTTCTGATAGTTGGTGCTTCTACAATTTCTCTAACACCTACATCAAATGCGAGAGGTGCTCCTCCTATGTAGAACTATATACTAGTATATCATCCAAATACACAATAATAAATGAATCTAAATATGGGTGCATTATATAATTCATTAATCTCATGAATGTAGCTAGTGCATTACATGGACCAAATGGCATCATTTACCACTCTGTTGATGGTGTTGGACCCACCAACATTCAAGGGGATATCCTTGTAAAAATTCCCAACTATACCTCAAACCGTTTGGAGTAGGAGTCCCAGTTGTGGGTGGTAATGTAGTTCCTTGACCATGGTAGCGCGCAGAGATAAGTATGATGACTTTCAGTGGAAGCAAGTGTGTGACATTGCAATGAGTAAAGTGAGATGTATGGGGATTATAACACACAAAGGAAAAAGGAAGTGAGCCCCTTAGAAGCCTGTAATAGTACGCAACTTGAAAGGAACACACGAGAAAAAAGACATCACGGGCCAAGATGCAGAATAGTCCACAAGTGAAATTGATAGGTTAATTCAACAACGCGTGTTCAATAAGATTCATACAATTGAATACAAAGTAGTTCATAAGAAAATGTGTAATTTAAACAACATACATTGCTAAAGCAACCATAATAGTCCAACTACAATAACAACATATGCATGAAAGCATGTTGGCTCTGTTATTATTATTATAAGTGAACGTTTCATCCATACATACATCACTGATAATCACTAGCCCCAATAGTGGAACATTACAGTCAAGAACACTTGCTCCTCCAAAGAACTATACTCACTCTACGCTATGGAGAATCCAAGGCTCGTCACAATACTCCCAAGCCTTTTCTAAGCCTAATCCTATCCAAAATCTTGGATCCAAAAAGCCCCTTCCATGAGTTATGAGGTTCTATTTATAACAAAGGGTGGGGTGACCCTTGACATTCCTCTTTGTGACTCTTTGGATACCCTCATGACTCTTCAACTTATTTACAAATAACTCATTAAATAATATGATGACTTTCACATTCCACCACTGACACTTGGAATTTCACTTTTTACAAATAATATTACATTATCCACATGTACCCATGTGAGACAAAATAGGCTAGAGACAACCTGATAAGACAAAACACTATGACTCTGAAGTTTGGGGAAAGACATACTCAACAACCTCCACTTGTTGCTTCTCAATCACATATTGATGCCAAGATTGGTACTGCATGATGATGTCCCCAAACTTCTTGATGGTGTCTTTGTGCTAGCAGAATTTCACTTTTTACAAATAATATTACATTTTCCACATGTACCCATGTGAGGCAAAATAGGCTAGAGACAACCTGAAAAGACAAAACACTATGACTCTGAAGTTTGGGGAAAGACATACTCAACAACCTCCACTTGGTGCTTCTTGGTCACATATTGATGCCAAGATTGGTACTGCATGATGATGTCCCCAAACTTCTTGTTGTTGTTTTTCTGATAGTAGACTCTTGCCTCCATAGCATGCAGGTATATGGTCTTGGAACCTGTGTCCAACTCGTTCTGAGGTATGTGCAACATAGCGTTGACCATGAATGGACCACCAATGTACTTCTGCACGTTATGTGCGCTCAACTCCAAATCTTCCCTGGTGACCTCTCATCTTAGATGCTCCATGTACTCGTCAATCTCAAGCTAGACTTGGTTCTTGTGTTTAGCATCAGTGAGGGAACCTGCATCTATTCACTCTCTTCCTCAGCGATTAGTTGTTCAGGCTCATCAACCTATATTGGCACTATTTTATCTGTCATTGTGCATTGCCTTTGTTCTTCTTCCTGCTTCTACTTCTCTTCCTATTATTTCCTCCTCGACTCTCGTTCTTCCTTTGGTTCTTGTTCTACGTGCTGCAATATCTATTCTGCTACCTACAAGATCTTCTTTTCTCTCTTCCCCTAATATGTTGTTTGTGTCATCTTCTTCCTTTTTCTTCTACTACCAAAGCTTCCTGCATGAAGATTGAATCTTCTTTCTCTCTACAACTTTGTTCTCCTTTTATTGTGTCAACAACTTCCTCTTTCCCTGATCTTGTACTAGATTGTTGCCTTCTACTACTCTTTTTGGACATGCTGCCATGTTACTATTGAATAATTTCTATAAATAGTTGAGTGTCTACATATATTGACAAGTAAAATGGTGCTTGCTCAACTTCTCCCCCAGTACTGCTTTCAGTAGTCTCTCTCTAAGCAGCTTTCTTTGGTGCCATGGTACAATGACTGCTGGGGAGAAGTGCTTCACGAGTGTGGTACATGTGGGATAGAAAGGACACTCATGGAAAGCAAACATTTTAAGCCCTTACAAATCTAAATTCACACCATGATCAAGTAGAAATCGTGGAATTTGATGAGAGGGATTGTGCATTTTTTACTGACAGGGTTGACTAACTGATTGTGGGAATTATGCAGTGCATAGTCCCAACAGTCTCCCTGGAAGCTTAATGACTGGAACTACAAAATGCGCATTTCA
>APFE030544228.1:2692-28943 GCA_000404065.3 Pinus taeda
TGCCAAATGATAACCCATACATTCATATAATGACATATAAACAACTGAAACTATGAATCACTTAAAAAACATAAGCAGAAATAGTCAAGAGATAAAAGTACCATTTATGATTGGTTCCACTCATAAGCTTCAAGCAACAATGATTTATCTCTCCTTGTTCTAACATCTACTAAGAGTACAGAAGTGCAACATCAGTAGCAGATATCAGACACAAACATTAATAAACCTTGATCCATCCATTCATCAAAATCACCTCTGAGGGTGCAAAAGTGCATGTTCTGAGGACTAGTTTTTGACAAATCTCCGAACCCTTCTCTAAATGCCTGAGAAGGGTTTAAATACTGCTAACTAATTAACTTAATTACATAAATTTGGGATCCGGTTTTCAAATGACTGTCCCTCTTATAAAGCAAATTATTTCTAAAATTAAATCTAACTTTGAACTATTTCTGTATTTGCTCCTTAGTGCTGTAAGTGTGCAACATTCGTCTGAAAAGAGTCGGTTGGTTGCCTTTCCCTTTGTGCGTGTTTATAAAAATAGAAGTAACAAGGGTCGACACCAACTTTTTGATAAACTATCAGATATTTTAGAGAATATCCCGTTGACTGAGTGTATACTTGGTAATAACTCAAATTTTCCTCAAACTGGATCTTCTTTTGCCATTTCGGTTTTCTGTCTTCGTGAATGACTTGATGAGTCAGAAGACTTTATTTTTCATTCCGGGCTTTTCTGTCGTGTAAGCTTCAGGTATCTTTGTAATCGTGCTGCTTTTGTGCGCCTTTGGTTCTGAGCTTCAGATGGCCTATTAGTCGTTAGCATCTGCTGAGTGATACCTTGGAACCTGTAGTCCTATCGTATGTGGTTCCTGCTTATGAAGAAGTCTCTTCTGTGTTCTCCGAGCATCGGCACTTTCCTCTTTTCCTTAGATGTTTCCTGCAAAACAAATTACTCCATTTTATCTCCTGTTTTATAGTTTGCGTAAAGGAAAAGAGAAAATAAAGATTGATATGAAAGCTTCAGATCTTGCGTGTGTATAATCATGACATTTAAAGTGAACCGACTCTTCGAAAAATGAAAAGTAGCCATTCGTACGATCATTAATTTCTTTTTACAGGCGTGCACCTAATTCTGATTAATGGACAGCTTTCCTTGAATGTTGTGCTGAGCAAGATTCGCGCTTATCGCAGATCGCAGATCGCATATTTGTATTATAAGATCGTGGTATCGCAATATCGGATCATCGCAGATCGCAGATTATGGATCAGAGATTGCAAATCGCAAATCGCAAATCGTGGATATTAGTCACTGCGTCTTACTCTATGTGGCTGCTGCAATATGCGACGTCGCACATCAGCTGTCGGGGATTTCTTAAGTTTCTCCTTTTAAGAGCGCTTATGGTAAATGCGATGCGATGAATTTAGCATCGCTTGTTCGTGGTTTGATATGCTCACAAAAAGAAGTGTTTCCTTTGCTTTGTTGTGATGAGATTCTAAGGAAAAACAAAAATATTCATGGGGATTTTGTTTGAATTTTTTACTAAGGGTCCCCCATTTGCTTGGTGTTGTAGCTTATACCAAACAAAAGAGGGGGGGTTGTTGGTGACCACAACACAAGGTAGTGCTATCTAAAATTTGTCAGGGTTATTATGAACAAGGTTATACTAGATGTCACTTTGATCATTGTGTTTATCTCCAAAGCCAAAATGATGGCAGCTATATTATATTGTTATTGTATGTAGATGACATGCTTGTTGCATGTTATAACATGCAGGGAATAAATGTGCTCAAAGGAAAATTGGCAAACTCATTTGCAATGAAGGATTTGGGTGCTACAAATTAAATCCTTGGTATGAGAAAAACTAGAGATAGGAAGAATCACAAATTAACATTGTCTCAAAGCGAGTACATAGAAAAGGTGTTGAAAAGGTTTAATATGCAGAATGCAAAACCAGTTAGTATACCTTTGGCTAGCCATTTAAAATTAAGTAAGGAAGCGTGTCCCAAGACTTAGGAAGAAATGGCTCATATGTCTAAAGTTCGATATGCTTCAACAGTTGGAAGCTGAATGTATGCAATGGTCTGCACAAGGCCTGATATTGCACATGAAGTGGGACTTATAAGCAGGTACATGAAAAATCCTGGAAAAGAACATTGGATGGCGGTGAAGTGGATTCTCAGGTATTTGAGAGGTACCACAAATCAAGCATTATGCTTTGGTGGTTCAAACATTGCTCTACAGGGATATGTTGATGCATATATGGCAGGTGATAGAGATAATAGGAGGAGCACATCAGGGTATGTGTTTGCTGTAGGTGGAACAGTTGTTAGTTGGGTTTCAAAACTGCAAAGTGTTGTTGCACTCTCAACAACGGAAGCAGAGTATGTTGTTGCTACAGAGGCTAGTAAAGAAATGATTTGGTTACAAAGGTTTCTGGATGAATTGGGTAAGAAGCAGGAGTTGGTCAGGTTATACAGTGACAGCCATAGCGCCATACATCTTACAAATAACTCTGCATTTCATTCCAAGAAAAAACATATACAGCTCAAGTGTCATTTCATACGGTCAGCATTGGAAGATGGACACTTTAAGATGGAAAAGATACACACTAGCCAAAATCCTACAAATATGTTAACAAAAGTTGTAACTAGGGAGAAACTGAGATTTTTCTCAGTTTCAATTGGTCTTCAAGTATGATGAAGAAGATGAGAAACAACCAGGTCCAAAGCGGACTCATTGTCCAACAAATGAAGCAGCAGTGAAGTTGCTATAATTAGTCTCCAAGTGGGAGATTGTTGGGTGTGGAGCCTGATTATCTTCTTTATTCAAAGGTATCACCGCATTGGACCCTAGTTCATAATGTGGTGGCAACGCCGCCCATAATATTTACGTTGCAGCGCCCCCGAAGCTAAAAGAAAATGTGAAATTGCCTTGTAAAATGTTGTAATTTCATAGTAAATCTGGGCCATTCATTAGGGGGAGATCTGACAGTAGTAGTTATGTTTAATTTAGGATTTTTTGCCCTATAAGGCACCCCCTCGCTATATATGAGGGAATTTTATTTCGTCTATGTATATCTGCATTCTGAGTGAGAAAGAGAGAGGAGATTGTGTGAGAGTGAAGAGGGAATTACAGCAGATTTGTTGTAGGTTGTATCTCTTCAGTTTCCTGGATAATATAGAAGGAAGGACTGGATTTTTCTTTGTGGACGTTAAGCAAATTGGGTGAACCAAGTATTTCTGTCTCTCTCTTGTTTTATGTGTTTTCTATGTTTGTATTTCTGCAATATATTTTATGTGTTACATTTCTCTGTAATATATAATTTTCTAACATGGAGGACAAAAATGGGGTCAGAAGAGAAAGCCTTCCATACCCTTGGAATGAAATTATCTACCGCCTCATTAAATATATATCATGTGAAGGGAGATACAATTTGGTGTATGGATACCATTTCAGGCTTCTCCAAGAACTGAGATTTGGAGCAGACACACCTCCTCAAAACAGACTAAGTATCCCTACTTTGTTCCTCAACCAGTGATAGATGTGAGAATTAAAGTGCAGGAAGGGAAACATCAACAGCTAGCCCATCATGGGTTAATCAAACTTATCCTAGAATATTCTCTCCAAAACCTAAGAGTCCCTACTACATGAACATCTTTTGGAGACATGCAGGTAGAGGGAGAAATAAAAGCTCTTGAATATGACAAAATCCCCACTGCTAGTGGGAGGGATGAAAAAGAAAGAGAAGAGGAACAAGAGGAAGAAAAGGAGGAGGAAAATGAAGAAGAGACAAAAGAAGAAGTAGAAGAAGAAATAAATGAACAAAGTGAGGAATTGGAGGAAGAAGAGGAAGAGAAAGACAAGGATGAGAAGGAGAATGGAAAAGAGGAAACAAAAGGCAAGGAAGAACAAAAGTCTATAGTTCAAGGCAAAGAAGGGGAAGAATCACCAAGGATATCTCTAGAACCCACTAAGAAAGAGGTAGCAGCTGTTCTTACTACCCTAAGTACACCTATCAAGAAAAAAGTAAAGAGACAGAGACAAACCCCATCGTACTTTAGGACAAGAAAAAGCACAAGAATCAAGCAAGGAAGACCTCAAACACCCACCAAAATTCTTATTGTCATTGAAGACTCAACAAAGCAGTAAAAAAAGGTAGTCCCTCTTGAGAAAAATCGAGGAGAAGGATCATCAGGGGAAGCCTCTCCCAAATATCCCATCACTTATTTTAGGAGGTTTGTCACTAGGTCAAGATCATCAAAGGGAAAAGGTCTCCTACAAAAGACACAAGAGGATCTACAAGAAGCAGAGGCCATCCCACAGGAAACTCTGCTAAAGCTACAGGAAACTCAGAAAGTGGACCAAGAAGGTATCACTTAGCAAGAAACAAAGAAGGAAGACCCAAAACTAAGAGGCCCTAGTCCTCAACCCAACCTTGACCCTTACTACAGGTTCATTAAAAGGGGGCAGGGTCATCCCACATAAATTTTCCATCCCCTTATTCTTTGAAGTTGAGAAAGAAAGGGCAAGAACACACAGGTGGATGCAAATTGCCAAGTCCAAAGGAGTGGAGGATGTGGGTCACATGGAGGATAATGTAAAAGAGATGGGCAGAGAACTAAGCAGCATAAGGGATAGAGAGGCAATGATGAAAGCTAGTTATTAGTAGAGAATGCATGGCTAAGGGGACAATTACAAGAAAGGGAAAGCCAATTGGTAGCTATAGCCAGTTTAACCTTAGAGGCAATCCAGTGCGGGATGCCAACAAAGACTTATGCCTTGTATCTTAAGGAGCAGTGGCTACAGTTCCAAACTAAGACTTTAGAAGAGAGAGGCACTATTCCCTTCCAAGACTATAGAAAATTCATTCATCTCTATGATCAAAGCACCTTGGAGGATAGAGCTGAAATGTCTGAGTTTTACCTACACAACTTGGCCCTGACAGATTTGAATGTATGGGACCCAAATTCAAAACTTGGGGACTTGCAATTGATGGCCTTAGCATCATGGATGAATCATGAGGAGGCAAGAGCTATAGAGATGAAGAAGGTAATGGCAAGAGAAGAGATAGAACCCCTCATGATAAGAGTTGAGCAATCTAACCCAATGGATGTCATCAACACCTACAACCTGATTGCAAATGATCCTAAGCTTGCACCATGTACCTTGCTACCTAAGAGCAAGCAGTCACACACTTTGAAGACATGTTCAGGTTGTTAGGATATGAAAACATGCAAGCTTGCCAAAGGAGATGGAACACATTGCACTACAAACTGAAAATCAGAGAATACAATTCTCCTCAGAGAATGAGAGAGGCACTCAATCGAACACCCATGTACAAGCAATATCTACAAGGACTCAAAGTCAATTGGATTGGCTTGAGACTCAGTCCACCACTTCTCTTAGGAATGCTGGAAGGAAGGAAGGAAGAGGAAGAAAGAAAACAGTGGGAAGAGACAAAGAGGAAGGCGGGATTCTTTTCACAAGAAGAGGGAACTACAATAGAAGCATGCGATGTCAGGGAGGCCACTAGAGCAATGAAGGACATGGATATAGATTGAGTTTCTCAGAGGATGAGAAACATTTTTGGTAGGGGGGTGATGATGAGCCTCATCATTGGGTAACTATATGGACCTTAATACACCTCCAAGCTTATTTAAATAAACTCTTCTCATAATTCCTTACATATTTTAATCATATTTTGCTTAATGAGATGAGTAAAAGTAAGATGTTATGTCTAGTGGAATAATGTGTATTGATTGCTGGTTTTTGAGAGAAAATCATGGAAATTTTGGCTAATTAAGGGCAAAAAATCGAATGATGCAAGGAGAAGAGATTGTAGGATATATATCCTCCACATTTAATCCTCACTCATTTGAATATTCCTCCATCAAATCACACTAGCTGGAAGTTGCAGGCAGCTGAGTCATGAAGATCAAAAGGCAGCCGAGCTAGTGACAGTTAGAGAGCCAGTTCATCTTGACTTTGGGAGCCGAGATTCCCTAGATTTAAGGAAGTCATTGGAGACTTTAGTTATATAAATAAAGAGGCCTAGAGCCTCATTAGGATTCAGATTTTTTTATGTAAAAGCACTAAGCATTTTCAAGTACAAGACTTGTGGAAGACATTGTTATGTATTTTTTTTGATATGATAATGAGAATGAGAATTTCCTTAATCCATCACTGAGTTTACTCAAAGAGCTGAAGCTCTTGGGTTAGGGCCCAACCCTAGCAACAAAGGCTCATCTTCTTCTATTTGTATGCTTTGTTGATTTCATAGATTAACGGTTGAATTGGTTTTAGCACTATTTCATTGCAAGTAGTTGTGGATTTGATTAGTTCGCTTCCATTTGTGCATTGCTTTAACAGTAGCTTAGAAAGATAAAGGAATACCAAAAAGCTCATAATAGGTAGCTTTGGCCTCACTCCTCCCTTCAGGGACAATGGTTTGAGGAAAGAACTCCTATGCAGCCCCAAAAAGATAGAATTCTGATTTCTTATGGAATTTAGGGTTTTCTGCTACTTAGGCCAACATCTTTTTAGTTTTCAAGAATAGGATTCAAATGTCAATTCTAATATCTTCAGCCTTGCATTAGACCTCATAGTTTTTCACATTATTCTTCAAGTTTTTCCAGGCATGAAATAGGCAACTAGATAATGGAATTCTATTTTCTTAGTTGATTCAAAATCTTTCTCGTTTGACATGATTCATGGATAAATACCAGTGATTGATGCAGTGCAGGAGTTTCAACAACGCAGGGAGATATCATGACCATCAACCGCAACCTAACCTCATGCATCCATGATCATCAAAAGGCACTAATTTCCTCACCCAAGTCATCATTCCATAGGAACAACTTTCCAGGGTTGTTGAGAAAATCCAGCCATGTTACAAACTCTGTTTTGAGGTTTGAAGAAGTCCTAGCCACTCCCTTGAATTATTTCTCCCACCATTCACCTTCCCTAAGCCCTACACCACCTTCCAAATCACTCCTATTGCTCTCAGCTAGATACTGTAGGAATACAGAGGATCCTGTAGGAGCATTAGGACATCCTGTAGGAAGCATTAGGACATCCTGTAGGGACCTGTTTTGAGGCTGAATTGTGGAAAAAGCATCTAGGAAGATAGGAAAAGACCACTACTTGCCTTCTAAGCTATATGACCTTCCACCACCATCTCTAACCCACCTACCATATCACCAAGAGGATTTAGCATTCACATTTTCACAAAAAAAAAAATACAAAAAGGAAAAAAGAGTTATTGTGTTCATTTACATGCACAGTAGTAGAGTGTTTGGCTATTTTAGATTGCATGCCTAGGACATTTGGATTACACACATGTTAATTTAGTATTCTTATGAAGCAAAGCCTCTTAGAAGTTAGTTAGATGAATAACGTGTTTAAGAATTTGATTTTAGTCTTTCCTTACTACAGTAGACAAGATTTCAGCTAGTGCAAATTCCCCTTTTCCTCATTTGTAGTCAAGCTTCTTCTGAATCAATAGAAGGCTGGTTTGAGAAACCATAGTGGTCTATCACTAGCTCAGCAGTGACAAAGAGTCGACCCATCACATCTGCTTTTGTATACAACAATGTCACCTCCCAGTTTGTACGAACCTTGGGTTGATAAAGTAAATTTGGTAGCCCCAGGAGTTGTAGCGTTCTTGTTGCAATACTGGTGCTCATCAATTATTAATCTTTCTCATATCAATCTATCATAAGTTCTTTCAGCATATCTCTTTATGGCACATGGCATTAGGTTGACATATCCTAATGTGACACATGGAAGGTATTACGAGGAAAAAAATAATTGAGCAATGATTGGGAAATGAGGTGGTAACCAAAAACTACATGATGTATTAGCTATGAAAGATTTTTTTTGGGATGGGGTCCCCTAGGTCTATTTTTGGGTTAAGATAACCCAAGTTTGATGTATTTTTTGTAAGTAATGTATAGTCTCTGTGATTTGTGGATGTGGAGCATGTAGTTGGTTCAGAGTCAAGGGGGTTTTAGCCCCTTGTTTATGTAAAGTTTGAGTCAACTTTGAGACCCACCCATGGTCTGCGGACCATGGGACTGTATGAAAAAATGTATAAATAGGTGATCTGAAGTGGGGACCTAAAGGCTTCTTGTCAAGCTTACAAGAACCTCACCCACTCCAAAGCTTATATATTCCAAAGACATTATGATTAACCAATTGCAAAATTAAAAAGTGCTTGAAATAGGTGTATGTCTTAGATTGTTCAAGTTCTTATGTTCATTTGCTTAAACTGATATGAAATGCATATAATAGTAAATAAAGCAGCAAATAAGCAAACACATAAGATAACAAGTTTAATATGGAGTTCACCCTAATCTTGGTGATCTGAAAATGGGGCTCCTAGGCTTCTTGTATAGCTTATAAGAACCTCTCCCACTTCCAAATCTTGAATTTTCCCAAGTCTATTTTATTAACCAATGTGGAATTAAGAAATGCTTGAAAATATAGGCATATGCTTGTATTTGTTTTAAAATTGTTTATGTGCTGTAAGTTCTGTTGTCTATGCCGATATTAAATACATGTGATAGTAAATAATGCATTCATAAAAAAATCAAATAAGACATCAATTTAATTAGGAGTTCACCCAAAACTCTTGGGCTACGTCTCCGTGAGCTCTAGTCAACTCGACTAGGCTCTCTGGGATTATGGCTTCAATTCTTTTACAAGTGCTACACTTAAATCCATAGGGTTGCGATTGTTCCAATGGGCTTAGAATGCCATCTTATCCCTGGCTATCATTTAGCTGCAAACATATATAGGCTTCTCTAGACTAATTCTTTCAGTTTGTGCTTTGAGCTCCTTTGAGCTCCTAGCTTCTCTGACTCCCTCAGAATTGTTTACTGTCTCTAGACTCCTTCTTTTGTCTGCAACTCAAACAATACCAACAACAACTCAATCAGTTGGTCTCTTTGCTATCTGATACTTCACTAAAACATTTATGCGCTGCCTCCAACCTCTGGTGGCTTTGCTTTATTAAGCACTTTGGCTCTGCCTTTCCAACCTTTGGTGGCTATCTCTTATCAAGCGCTCTGGCACACTGAGCTTCCTAATGGATTCCTTAGTGCTCCAACTCTGTCCACACATTCACTTCACGTTGTGGACTGCCCTCCTAGCAAATTCCAAGCCTCTTTTTTTTTTTTTTACTTTTGTTCTGTCTCAGTGCGGCCTTCTTCCTCCCTTTTCATTATGTGGCTTTTTTTCTTTTAATCAATCGACGTTGGTTAGTATGTTTTCCCCTTTAGGCTCTTCGGTTCCCTGAACTTTATTCTCTCAAGTTCCCTTCTGAGCGTTTAACAATCATTTGCTAACACTTTCAGGGAAGAAGCCACCTATTTGGTAATGGAAGGGCAATTAGCGCTTTTAAATTCTTCAGAAACAATCATTCTTTGTTTACACAGAGAACGCTGTAAAACATGGGAAAATCCGCATAAAGCACTGTTCATCAGACTTGAAACATTCATAAATGTGCTTTATTTTCCTATCGGGTCTGCCTGTAGGTCACTATCATAAGTTGCAATAGCTCTAAGGCCTGCCCCTTTGTATTTTGTAAATACATTGAAACATGGAAAATATCGCAAAAACTCGTGGAAATGGCTTTGGTACAAATCTGAAATATTATGTATTTATATTTTGGAACCCTTTCGAGTCTAGTTCTGATCACAGTCGCAAGTCTCATGGCCCAAGGTCCTTCCCCTTTGGGATCGCCGACAGCGATCCGCCGATATCTGCAATCACAGTCGCAAGTCGCATTAGCCCGGGGTCCTTCCACCGATATTGACAATCACAGTCGCAAGTTGCATTGAACCGAGGCCTTTCCTTTGGATTTAAGTGATGTGATATTTCGGCAATCACATGCTGCAATGTCTTAAGACCTGACGTCCCTCCTTTATATAGCCATCCGCCGATGCGATATCAATGCTTCATTGCTGCGGTTTTCTCCCTTGAGCATTAATGCCTCATTTCCTATTAGACCAATTAGAGTGGACCACATGGCCTAATCCTAGCCTGCCATGTGTCAGCTGTGGATTGGCCTGTGAGCCTATAATCAAAATTTTCAATATAGTTCAAATTTTAATGAAATTGCCTCCTTTTCTAAGGACATTGGGCAATTTTCATTTTACAATAACTCCTTCATCCGAAGTTCGTTTTCGCCCATTCAAGTTGTGTTGGATTCAGAATGAGGAGATCTCTGCAATGAGACTATTTACAGGAGTAGCTTATGATTTTCATTTTCCTTTGATTCAAAGGATTTGTGCCATTGGGAACCTTTTACCTCTTACATGAAGTCTTTTAGACTTATAGGTTTGTCCAAGATCCATTTTTGGATCACGCCTTCCCACTAAAAGAACTTATGGTCTCCAAAAGACTGATATACTGATATGAATAGTTAATGAGAGTGACTCAACCTCTTCTTTCAACCTCCCTACACTTGCCTTTGCATAGTGCCTCTGAACCAAAGTTTCTGACCACTTCCCTTCTTTGGATGGACTGGTCTTCCTGGGAAGAAATTTCTTCCTCCTTGCCTTCCTACTAAAATGGTCATAGAAGGTAGTTTCAACTTCTTTGCCTTGATCATTGATCCATGGTGGCTCAACAAATGTAAAGTACATCTGCTCCACAAAACTTTCATTTGTACCTGTTTGACAAGCTTCCAACAACAACTGTTAACAACAACAGGCATACAGACAACAACTAGATGGACTAAACTCCCGCTTCAACAAAAGAAATAGATTTTCACATCTTGTGAACACCTCCATGTCTTACATATGCATACAAATGATGGACTATATAACAAGCCCACAAAACATGCATTTAAAGCAAATGACCCTTCAAGTCAAGCATGTAGAAAAAGACCATTTAGATTGTTTTCAAAAGATGAAACAAGTTCATCACTATCTCCATTTGGAGACCAAGTTAACTTCTTTCAAATCATGGCATCACATGCATGTCAAAGAAATCAACCCTGCAAGTTAATCATACACACATGTTCGAAAATAAGGAAAACATCAACATCCCTGTGTTCATGCACATCATCTCATGCATGCATTTCATCCTTCAACTTTATCTTAAGCACATTGTATTTTTGAAGCTGAAATAAAATATAATGTTGTAGAAACAAAGTGAGCTTCTCACTCAACTTCTCCATTCACCTTCTTGGTAAAATCCTGCAACTTGCATTCCATTAACAAAGAAATTCAAATAGATGCATCAATAGACATGCAATCTCAATTGGATAAGAACTCTAACCATTTCTTACCAATCCATTTAAAATCTCCTTCTTTTGTCTGCACATCAGCATCGACATGTGGACCATCTCGAGACACATCATTCATGGAATCTTCCTTTCCATTTCTTCCATTTTCTCTTTCCACCTTCTTCTTTAGTTTTTGTGGAAGCATTGCTGGATTTAGAGTCCAACATCTTTCAGCAAGATGCCCTTGCTTATGGTAGTAAGTGCAACACATATGCATCCTCTTGATAGCATGATTTTCCTTGTCCAAAGGACCTTTGGATTTTTGCTTCTTTTCCTTCAAAAGCTTCCTGTATGTGGCAATTCTCTTCCAACATCTAGAAACATGATGGTTATCCAAACCACAAAAGGAACATACAACTCATTCCCCATACTTGTGTGGAAATTTATCATGCTTTGCAAAATCAAAAGGAAAATTTTTAGAACCAGATTTATACCTGCCTCTTTCACCTTTATTGTCTTCATAGGGAGGTGAAGCAAATGAAGAAGTGGCTCCCTTTTGAACACCATCAATATCTTCAAGGCTGTTATAGTTTCCACAACTCCCTGGTTCAAGGGTGGGATTTTGAACACTTGCACCCTGCAAATTATGTTTCAAGCCATTTCATTCCTCCTGAACACAATATTCACACTCTTGAGATAAAGGACTTGCAATGAATCTCCTCCTTGGAATGCTTTCAATGGCCTTCATGGCAGCTTTGGAACTCTCTCCATAAGACTGTCCATAGCCAAGACCCAAATTCTTAGGCCTTTCCTCAACCATGATTGGTTTAATGATACCTTGTGCATGATTTCCCAAGCCCTTTCCTTCATAGCCCATCTTGGACATTAGCTTGGAACCTATGCCTCTAGTATGGTTTTCAAAAGAACTAATACGAGCATTCTTAGAAGAATTTGAAGACAAACTGGAATGGCTTACCTCTTCTTCATGCTGATACTTGACAAAGGCTTATTGGGCAACAAAGAGCTATGAATTCAACTCATGCATCCAGTTCAGGTTCATATTTGCAATATAAAGTTGCCTCTCCATTTCCTACAATTTTTCAGCAAGCAACTGCTTCTCTTCCTTCATGGAATTCAACTGCTTTCTAAGCATGCTTCTCTTCCTTCCATCCTCATACATTTCTCTCACCATATCCATCATGGTGGACAATTATTGCTTCATATCTTCATCAAAGAGTCTCGTGAAGAGAGAAGAATTTGAGGACCCACTTGTAGAATTTGTCATTATGCCAATGAATAGAAAAACTTCAACAAGATAAATAAAGAGCTTATTTAAGCAACCTCTTGCAACAAACCTATTATGCTTTGGATTTCCTTGAGGTCCTTTGGGATAGAAGAATTCCTTCAGCCCTTCTCCTTCTTGTCCTTCCTGGACTAAGCTATCAATAGCTTTCCCTTCACCTCTGCAAACTTAGCAAATAGTCAGTCTGTAAAACAAGAATACAGTCAGCCTCTTTCTGTTCAAACACCTTTTAGACAAGCAATCTCTACTCTGTCGATCAAGAATTTTGATATAACCTTCCTTGAAGGTGGGGTTAATCAATATTAAGCTTTGATACCACCTGATTTGAAAATGGGGCTCTTAGGCTTCTTGTCTAGCTTACAAGAACCTCTCCCACTTCCAAAGCTTGAATTTTCCCAAGTCTATTTAATTAACCAATGTGGAATTAATAAATGCTTGAAAGTATAGGCATATGCTTGTATTTGTTTTAAAAATGTTTATGCGTTGTAAGTTCTATTGTTTATGTTGATATTAAATACACGTGACAGTAAATAATGCATTCATAAAACAAACACATAAGACAACAATTTAATTAGGAGTTCACCCAAAACTCTTGGGCTACATCTCCGTGAGCTCTAGTCAACTCGACTAGGCTCTCTGGGATTATGGCTTCAATTCTTTTACAAGTGCTACACTTAACTCCATAGTTTTACCATTATTCCCATGGGATTAGAATGCCATCTTACCCTTGGCTGTCCTTTAGTTGCAAATAGATATAGGCTTCTTTGGATTAATTCTTTCAGTTTGTGCTCTGAGCTCCTTTGAGCTCCTGGCTTCTCTAACTCCCTCAGAATTGTTTACTGTCTCTGGACTCCTTATTCTGTCTACAACTCAAACAACATCAACAATAGCTCGATCATTTGGTCTCTTTTCTGTCTGATACTTCACTAAAACATTTATGCGCTGCCTCCAACCTCTAGTGGATTTTCTCTATTAAACGCTCTGGCTCTACCTTTCCAACCTCTGGTGGCTATCTTCTATCAAGCACTCTGGCACATTGAGCTTCCCAATGGGTTCCTCAGTGCTCCAACTCCATCCACTCATTCAATTCACACTATGGACTGCCCTCATGGAAAATTCCAAGCCTCTCCATTTTTTTTTTCACTTATGTTCTTTCTTAGTGCAACCTTCTTCCTCCCTTTTTCATTTGTGGCTTTTTTTCTTTTAATCAATTGGTGTTGGTTAGTTTTTTCCCCTTTGGGCTCTTTAGCTCCCCAACCTTTGTTCGCTCAAGTCCCCTTCTGAGCATTTAACAATCATTTGCTAACGCTTTCAGGGAAGAATGCCACCTATTTGGTAATGAAAGGGAAATCAGCGCTTTTAAATTATTCAGAAACAATTGTTCTCTATTTACATAGAGAATGCTGAAAACATGGGAAAATCTACATAAAGCACTGTTCATCGGACTTGAAACATTCATAAATGTGCTTTATTTTTCTATCGGTTTCGCTCGTAGGTCGCTATCGTAAATCGCGATGGATCTAAGGCTTGTCCCTTTGTATTTTGTAAATATATTAAAACATGGAAAATATCGCAAAAACCTGTGGAAATGGCTTTGGTCTAGATCTGAAATATTATGTATTTATATTTCGGAACCCTTTCGGGTCTGGTTCCAATCATAGTCACAAGTCGCATAGCCCGGGGTCCTTCCCCTTTGGGATCGTCGACAGCGATCTGCTGATATCGGCGATTGCAGTCACAAGTCACATCGGCCCAAGGTCCTTCCCTTTTGGGATCGCCGACAGCGATCCGTCAATATCGACGATCGCAGTTGCAACTTGCATTGATCTGAGGCCTTTCCTTTGGATTTAAGCGATGCGATATTTCAGCACAATCACATGCCTTGATGTCTTAAGACCTGAGGTGCCTCCTTTATATCGCCATCCGCCGATGTGATTTCAATGCTTCATTGCTACGGTTCGCTCCCTTGAGTGTTAATGCCTCATTTCCTCTTAGATCAATCAGAGTGGGCAACATGGCCCAATCCCAGTCTGCCATGTGTTAGCTGTGGATTGGCCCATGAGCCTATAATCAAATTTTTCAATATAGTTCAAATCTTAATGAAATTGCCTCCTTTTCTAAGGACATTGGGTAATTTTCATTTTACAATAACTCCTTCATCCGGAGTCCATTTTCACCCATTCAAGTTGTGTTGGATTTAGAATGGGGAGATCTCTGCAACGAGACTATTTCCAGGAGCAGCCTATGATTTTAATTTTCCTCTGATTTACAAAGGATTTGTGCCATTTGGAACCTTTTACCTCTTGCATGAAGTATTTTAGACTTAGTGGTTTGTCCAGGATCCATTTTTGGATCACTTGGGCTACGTCTCCTTGATCTCTATCAACTCAACTAGGTTCTCTAGGATTATGGCTTAAATTATTTTACAGGCTCCACGCTCAACTCCATTGGTTTTCAACTAAACCTATGCGTTTAGAATATCATCTTTTCCTGTTGGCTTTCCATACTCTGCAGACAGATCTAGGCTTCTCTAGACTTGACTCGTTCAGTTAGTGCTCTGAGCTTCTTAAGCTTCTGGCTTCTCTGACTCCCTCAGAATTCTCTTAACTGTCTCTGGAACTCCTTCTTCTGTCTTAAGAACACTCAAGACACCAACAACAATTTGATCATTTGATCTCTTTGCTCTTCTACAACTTCATTACAACTCCATGGCTCTTATAAGTCTGCTGTGAGCTCTCTGGCTCTGGCTCTCACGAGCTTCTAGGTTTGCCCGCCCTCTAAGTGACCCTCTGTTAGTTCCGCTCTCTGTGTTATCTCTCGACCTCTACGCGCATTCTTAGCTCCCCTTAGCATTTTTTCTCTCTGTGTATTTGTAACATATCGGTTACAACCCTTCATCATGGAAAACCCAACTGTTTCACCACAAGAATCCATTTACAATGGAAAGGAACAAGCGGGCAGGAAACACGGTTGTTTTGCCATCCTCTGGTTGAAATAGCCAAATAACGGAATGCATAGGAAAAAACATGCAAAACACATCATGGGCCTTTATCCTAGACTTCAAATAATATAGAATCGCATCTATAAACCCATCGAGTCCACCATTCTATCACAAATCGCAATCGCATAGGCGTATGGCCAAAAAACTGAATACACGGGAAATACAAAGAAAGTCCAAAATTCTGGATTTCAAATATTATGAAATCATGTCCATAATTCTTATCGGGTCCACCTTTTATTGGCATATTGCAATTGCTTAGGTGGAAGGTCAAAACCTCAATATACGGGAAATACAAAGAAAATCTGAATAAACCAGATTTCAAATTTTATGCATGGACTTATAATTCCCATTGGGTCCGCCCTTTATCGGCATATTGCAATCACAAGTTGCAATGTGCATTGGATCACTGATCACCGATCGCCGATCAAATTAGGACCATCCATTCTTTTTCCGATCTGACGGCTGATATCGCACATCGCATATCGCTATCGAATTGGCCCTTTATATCGGGGATCACCGATTTCCGATCGCCAATCACTCCGATCAGATCATGACCATTAATCCTGCTACTTGATTCGATGGTTGATATTGCACATCGCATATCACTATTGCAATGGCCCCGGGGGTCTTCCCTTTTACTGTGCCGATCACCGATTGCTCCGATGAGATCCTGACCATTGATCTGCGACCTCTAATGTGATGGCTAATAGTCATTTCAGGCACATAACTCACTCAGGGATTAACCACCCGAAAAATCGATTTCCTCTCTCCTCCTGTATGTTACGTGTATGGAATCGGGCGGAGCCCATCCAATATTGCTTAATGCTTGAAGCCTGCCCGAAATACCGCTTACTGCCTTCCTTCCAGAACTCAAAAGGTTTAGTCTATTTTCTATAAATTCTTCGGGTCCGCCTGGCCGCTACTGCCCATGTGATTTATCCGAATTTCAATGTAAAACACGCTTTTATGAAGGTTTAGCGCTTAACGAAGGTTTTTAGTGCATAAGGCTAATATTAACCCTTTAGGCCACATTTAATAAGAAATGCCTCCTTTTCTAAGGACATTGGGCAAATATTCTTTTTACAATAACTCCTTCGTCCAGAGTTCATTTTAGCCCATTCAAATTGCATTAGATTCACATTGAAGACATCTATGCAATGGGACTATTCCCAAGAGTAGCCCTTCATTTTCATTTTCCTCTACGAGGAACACTTTAGACTTAGGAGTCTATTCTAGATCCATTTTGGATCACATCTTCCCACTAAAAGAACTTTTGGTCTCCAAAAGACTGATATACTGATCTGAATAGTAAATGAGAGTAACAACACCCTCTTCTTTAAGCCTCCATACACTTGCCTTGCATAGTGCCTATGAACCAAAGCCTTTGACCACTTTCCTTCCTGGATGTACTAGTCCTCTTAGGAAGAACTTTTTTCCTCCTTGACTTCATGCAGAACTCCTGCTGAGATGGTCACAGAAGGTAGTTTGAACTTCTCTTTCTTGATCATTGATCCAAGGTGGCCCAAACCAATGTGAAGTTACATATACTTAAAAAAAACTTTCATTTGTACCTGTTTGACATGCTGTCAATAACAACTGTTAACAATAATAGAAATACAGACAACAACTAGATGGCCTAAACTTCCGCTTCAACAAAAGAAATAGATTTTCATATCTTGTGAACACCTCCATGTCTTACATATACATACAAATGATGGACTAAATAACAAGCCCACAAAACATGCCTTCAAAATAATTTGTTAGCCTTGCTCTCTTAAAAACAATTATAAATTCAAATAAAATAATTAATTAAATTAAGGTCATGAGAGTTAGTTCCTCAAACTAGGGAGTTTATTTAGGAGGAGAGATTCTCTCCAACTAGTTCTCCTAAGTTAGTGTGTAGTTGAGAAATTGTCGCAACCATAGTGTCCATGATAGACGTACTATCTTGAGACCAATTTTCTCATGTATTTATGTGTACTATTATCATTCTTTTTACATTAGATTGATTAATAATGAGAATGTGAGGAATGCTGAAGGCTCTCTGCCTTTTTTGCCAATATTTGTGTTTTGTTTTTATGTGTGTTTTCTGTAATCGATTTGAGTTAATTTCATTTTTCAGTATGTGGTATGAGAGCCAGAAAGTTATCTGTTTTGAATTTTCAAAGTTATATGTGCATAGACTGTGCGTGAGAAACTAATTTGAAAGCAGGAATTTAATGGCAAAGAGAGGAAAATTATCAATGGTAATTTAACACATTGATAGAGGATCGAGTAATCCAGGCAGGGCATAGTCTAAAGCGAAGAGCTCGAATGAAGGCATTATCGTTAGCATTAAAGCTAGCCATCATAGAGATATTGAAGTGGAGTAAAAGAGAGTTTTAAAGCTTGTTGAGAGTGTTGCCATCAACGTGGGCGAGTCAATAAATAACGTGTAGCACACAGCGGTGAATGCAGAGAGGCCAGAGCTAAATTCATATTCATAAGAGCTGAGTTCAAGTTTGTGAGAGTCGTGGCATCACTTTGAAGGAGTCAACAAGCACCCGGCCGGTGAAAGTAGATTGATGTGATGATAACAGTGAATCAACATCGATCAGTAGCATTAAACTTATGTTGATAGCAGCAGTGGCGGAGTAATGCTAATTGACAAGAAACCAACGTTGATGGAGAGCGAGACCCCACCAGCATGTAAAATCCATGAGTAAAGGTAAAATAGCTGGTATATTTGTTCGAGGTCTGTGTTGATGAGATTAATTGTATGATGTGAGATTGTTATGATAGCAAATAGAAGGGATGGTGGCTTAAAGTCCATATTCGATGCTAGGAGTTTGATGCATTTTACAAACAATTTTTGAAATTGGATTGTTCACTGTAATTTAGATTGCCAGAATGGTTTGATGTGGTTAATAAATTCAAGCATAAGGCAGAGTTTATACCTAACGTAAGGAGAATTAATCCCATTGTTGCATATACATACAAATGCTGACCATCAAACCACATGGAAGGAAGTTTATGTAATTAAACAGAGCTACAATTTGAATTATTGTTATATGTAATTAGTGGACATGGGAATCAAGTTGCAAATAAAGAAGCAAGGGAAAAATATGTTTTATCATTGAAGAGAGTGATTTTGGGATTTTAATAAAGTTAAGAACTGATGTAAACCAAGCTTCACCAAAAATTGTGTAGCTATTGCCTTTGCAGTGAAATTGTAGGACTATAATTTTCCTACCTCATAATATGTGGGTTTTGACATTTGCGTGAATGGCAATTGTGTGGAGTTGGGTGAATGGAAATAGCTCTTTTTGAAGATTCAGTTTTTTTTTGAGAATTGCAGAGAATGTATGTTCGATGGAGATCAGACTTTGAATCCAAAAGATGATCACACATGATTACCATGGAACTATGTTTTTGAGATTGGAGATGACTTTATGAAATGGATATAAATGTAATTGTCCAAAACTTTTGTAATTTGGAGCAATAAGTGATTTTTTGGAGTGATAAGGATTGTTTTTTCTTTCTTTGTAAGTTTGAAGTGATCAGTTTTTCAAAAGAAAGCTCATTGTTGTAGGAGGTTGAGTCAATTTTTTGAACGCATTTGCTTCCAAAATTTGTGAGCATCATATTCTCATTGTTTGAGAAAGCTTCAGTGGCAATGTTGTAAAAGATGAAAGATTGATGACCTTAATACTTAATAAAGATATATTATTTGTGGTTTTTATGTGTCCTAGATCCGCCCGAAATTGAATAAGGGGATATTAGGTACACCATTTGTATGTTTGTGATGGCGGCTATTTCTATTGCTTCGTGTTTTTTCTTATGATTTGTGTCTAGTTTTGACATGCAAATGATCTCATTTCATGCACACATAAAATACAATGCCAGCAAGCACAACGCCTGTAATGAAATAGCTACAAAGAAGGATAATTAAGCTCAACACATGCATTTGCATCACTACAACAAATAATCAAAGTTTTCAACATCGAAATTCTACCTCAACAAACACATTCACTCAATACAATCAAGTTCACGAATATGCAAACTCTAGCATTTCGAAGCAAAGTCTACATCACTACAATCAAGTTAATGAATCTGTTCAATGTTTCAGAGCACAATCTACAACAACATTATTGAACTTGTAATCAAGCTCAAATTACATTGAAGTGTAAGGGTGCATTCTCTGTTGAAACCGACACCCAAGTCTTGAATTGAGTCAAATTGAATTCATTATAGTGAGTCATTAAATCATTCAGAGTTTTTTGGGTGAATTTTTGACAGTGTTCAACACCCTTCCTTTAAGCAAAATCAAATGAATGCATGAATTTTAACTCTAAAGCAAACAAGCAACAAGTTCACATCTCCTGCAAGCGAGCATGAGTATTCATTCAAGAAATTTGCGTTAAAACAGTACAAAGTTCAAACCTTCAAGTGAGCTAGAGTGAAGTTCATTGCAACAACCATCAAAGCAACCAAACAAGTTCAACTCTAACACCAATCAAGCAAGTTGAGATCGATATCAAGCGAGCGTGGCTATTCCTTCAAGTGAGCATGAAGTCATCAAGTAAGGCAAGCGAGCATTCACGCAAACGCGATCGTCATCAAGCGAGCGTGAATTCCAGAGTTTAAGCAAGAAAGTTGTACAACTATAGAAAGTGTTCCCAACAAGTGCAATAAACAGCAACTCAAGCGAGCGTGTCATTCAAGTCCCATAGCAAGCGATCCTATCATGCAAGTAACAAAATCAAGTGAAACAGTTCACAACATGAAATCTACGACAAGAGAGCGTGATTTCAAGTGAGCAAGTTCAGATGGAACAACATATTCAGTTGTTAAACATTCTTCACAATTTTATTATCTCCACTGATGAAGACATGGTGCACATCAGCAAAGAAACTCTTAATGATCTTTCACGACATCTACGACAAACACATGAAACCATTGAGTTTCTTCAACTCGAGTTGCAACTTCAAAGGAATGAATTGCAAAAAAAGGGTGACACTTTCAAGTCTTTGAACCATCCAGATGATAAGTCATTCATCGCAACAACTTGTTGAAGTTGTTCCAGTTCAAATTTCTTCCAAACCCATCATCAAACCCTGCGAAGAAATTCAAAACAACAAGAATCGATGAGGCTTAGGATATGTCACTGATGACACCAACTTACATATCCCAGATTATTCCAAGCCAATTAATTTTGTCAGTGCAAGATTTCTTGCACAACTCACCTAAAAAGGTTCTAAGAAAGTTGCAGACAACCAGAGTTGCACGTAACCTGAAGTTGAAGTCCGACCAAAATGTTCTCATTGTCAAAGAATTGGTCATTTAAAAGATCAGTGTTTTGATAAGTGTGTAGCCAATAGTGAACCAATGATGGTACTCTCATGCAGTTGAACGAGGGAGTACAATAGTGAAACTCTCCTACACCTGAAGGGGGGGAGTTTAGATATATTTTGGAGAAGATTGTCTCTCCTTTCAGCTGACAAAGGGGGGACTATGTCATTGAAATTAACAAGTGGTTGTCAGACTGAAAGTCTCGACAACATCAACGAAGTAGCCAGGGGGCATTTTTCATCTCCAATGAGCATCAACAAATTCTCTAGTGGGTGATCGACAACAAAAGTAGCAGTGAGCAGCTTTGATCATAGCAAAAGCAACATTGAGTTTTTTTTCGACATCTTCAGCCAGTGGGCGATCATCATCAACAAATACGCCAGTCGGCATTCATCAAATTGTGTCAGTGGACACCGGATGCTATTTTCAAGCAAAGGACAGTTGGATCCTTTTGTAGTTTTTCACATGATGGAGTTGTCAAGTGACATTTAGAGATGAATCAGGCATGCAATTGTTTCAGGCATATGATTTTTGAGGAGAAACTTGATAAATTGGAAGATGGTTCCTTGTTCTTTTTGGATTTATCATTGAGGGGGGGAATGTTAATCTTACTCTCTTAAAAACAATTATAAATCCAAATAAAATAATTAATTAAATTAAAGTCATGAGAGTTAGTTCCTCAAACTAGGGAGTTTAGTTAGGAGGAGAGATTCTCTCCAACTAGTTCTCCTAAGTTAGTGTGTAGTTGAGAAATTGTCTCAACCATAGTGCCCAAGATAGACGTACTATCTTGAGACCAATTTCCTCATATATTTATGTGTACTATTATCATTCTTTTTACATTGGATTGATTAATAATGAGAATGTGAGGAATGCTGAGGGCTCTCTTCCTTTTCCGCCAATATTTTGTGTTTGGTTTTATGTGTGTTTTCTGTAATTTGTTTGAATAAATTTCATTTTTCAATACAATTGACCCTTCAATTCAAGCATGTAGAAAAGATCTCAAGGATTCTTTTCAAAATATGAAACACTTCATCATTATCTCCATCTTGGAGACCAAATCAACTTTTCTCAAGTCAATATTACATGCATGTTTAAAACAAAGCAATCAACCCTTCAAGTTAATTACACATACATGTTCAAATACAAGGAAATCATCAACATCCCTGTGTTCATGCACATCATTCTCATGCATGCATTTCATCCTTCAACTTTTTCTTAAGCACACTATACTTTCAAAGCTGAAATGAATATAATGTTGCAGAAACAAAGTGAGTCTCCTACTCAACTTTTTCCATTCACCTTCTTCGTAAAACCCTGCAACTTGCATTCCATTAACAAAGAAATGAAAATATATGCATCAATAGACATGCAATCTTAATTGGATAATAATTCTAACCATTTCTTACCAATCCATTTCAAAGGTGCTACTTTTGTCTGCACATCAACATCAACATGTGAATCATCTTGAAACACATCAATCATGGAATCTTTCTTTCCATTCTTGCCATTTTCTCTTTCCACCTTCTTCAAGTTTTGTGGAAGCATTGTTGGATTCAGAGTCCAACACTTTTCAGCAATGTGTCCTTGCTTATGGAAGTAAGTGCAACACATGTGCATCCTCTTGATAGCATGATTTTCCTTGTCCAATGGACCTTTGGCTTCTTGCTTCCTTTCCTTCAAAAGTTTCCTGTATGTGGCCATTTTCTTCCAACATCTAGAAACATTATGGTTATCCAAATCACAAAAGGAACATGCAATTATTTTCCCATGTTTATATGGAGATTTATCATGCTGAACATAATAAAAAATAATATGATTAGAACTAGATTTATACCTTTCTCTTTCACCTTTATTGCCTTCATGAGGAGGTGAATTGAATGAAGAAGTGGCTCCCTTTGGAACATCATCAATCTCTTCAAGGCTTTCAGAGTTTCCACAACTCTCTGGTTCAAGTGCATGCTTATGAACATCTTCATCCCGCAAATGATGTTTCAAGCTATTTCATTCCTCCTGAATGCAATCTTTACACTTGTGAGGTAGAAGACCTGAAATGAAACTCCTTCTTGGAACTGTTTCAATGGACTTCATGGCAGCTTTGGAACTTTCTCCATAAGACTGTCCATAGCCAAGACCCAAATACTTAGGCCTTTCCTCAACTATTATTGGTTCAACAATACCTTGTGCATGTTTTCCCAAGCCTTTTACTTCGTAGCCCATCTTAGACATTGACGTGGAACCTATGCCTCTAGTATGTTTTTCAAAAGAACCAATATAAGCATTCTTAGAAGAATTTGAAGACAAATAGGAATTATTTACCTCTTCTTCAAGCTGATACTTGACTAAGGCTTCTTTGGCAACAAAGAGTTGTGTCTCCAACTCATGCATCCTTTTTAGGTTCATATTTGAAATATGAAGTTGCCTTTCCATTTCCTGCAATTTGTCAGAAAGCAACTGCTTCTCTTCCTCCACGGAATTCAACTGCTCTCTAAGTATGCTACTCTTCCTTCCATCCTCATGCATTTCTCTCACCTTGTCCATCATGATGAACAAGTCATGCTTCATGTCTTCATCAAAGAATCTTGTGATGGAGGAGGAATTTGAGGACTCACTTGTAGAAGTTGTCACTATCAAAATGAACAAAAGAACTTCAAACAAGATTAACAAAGAGATTATTCAAGCAACCTTTTGCAACAAACTTCTAGTGCTTCAAGGATTGTCTCGAGGTCCTTTGGGATAAGAAGAATGCATAAAGCCCTTCTTCCTTTTTGTCCTCTCCTGGACTAAACTATCAATAGCTTTCCCTTCAACTCTGCAAACTCAAACAATAGCCAATCTGAAAACAAGCATACAATCAACCTATGACTATTCAAACACCTTTTAGACAAGCAGTCTTTGCTCTATCAATCAAGCATTCTGATCTGACACCACTTGCTCTAGTATAACCAACTTTAATATCACCTTCTTTGAAGGTGGTGTGAATCAAACTTAAACTATGATACCACCTGATCTGAAATGGGGACCTAAAGGCTTCTTGTCAAGCTTACAAGAACCTCTCCCACTCCAAAGCTTATATATTCCCAAGATGTTATGATTAACCAATTGCGGAATTAAAAAGTGCTTGAAATAGGTATATGTCTTTTGTTTGCCTTTAGACTGTTAAAGTGCTTATGTTCATTTGCTTAAAATGATATGAAATGCATATAACAATAAATAAAGCAACAAATAAGCAAACACATAAGACAACAAGTTTAATATGGAGTTCACCCTGATATCTTGGGCTACATCTCCTTGAGCTCTAGTCAACTCAACTAGGCTCTCTGGGATTATGGCTTAAATTCTTTTACAAGATCCACGCTCAACTCCATTGGTTTACAACTAAACCTATGGGTTTAGAATACCATCTTATCCTACTGGCTATCCATACTCTACAGATAGATCTAGGCTTCTCTAGACTTGGCTCCTTCAGTCAGTGCTCTGAGATTCTTGAGCTTCTGGCTTCTCTAACTCCCTCATAATTCTCTTAACTGTCTCTGGAACTCCTTCTTATATCTTCAACACACTCTGGACACCAGCAACAGCTTAATCATTTGATCTCTTTGCTGTTCTACAGCTTCATTACAACTCCATGGCTCTTAGAAGTATTCTATGAGCTCTCTGGCTCTAGCTCTAGCTCTCGGCTTTGGCTCTCACGAGCTTCTGGGTTCGCCCGACCTCCAAGTGACCCTCTATCAGTTCTGCTCTTTGTGTTATCTCTCGGCCTCCGCGCACATTCTCAGCTCCCCTTATCATTTTTGTTCTCTATGTATTTGTAACATATCGGTTACAACCCTCCATCATGGAAAACCTGACTGTTTCACCACAAGAATCCGTTTACAATGGAAAGGAACAAGCAGGTAGGAAACCCAGTAGTGCCAAATAACAGAATACACAATAAAACACACGCAAAACACATCATGAGCCTTTAGCTTGAACTTAAAATAGTATAGAATCACTCTATAAAACCATCGGGTCCGCCATTCTATCGCAAATCACAATCGCATAGGCGTATGGCCAAAAAACCCAATACACAGGAAATACAAAGAAGACCTGAAATTCTGGATTTCAAATATTATGAAATCACGTCCATAATTCTTATTGGGTCCTTCTTCTATCTGCATATCGCAATCACTTAGGTAGGAGGTCAAAACCTCAATATACAGGAAATACAAAGAAAATCTGAATAAATCAGATTTCAAATTTTATGCTTTCGTTCTTATAATTCCCCATCGGGTCCACCCTTTATCGGCATATCGCAATCACAAGTCGAAATGTGCATTGGTCCTTTGTATTAGGGATCACCGATTGCCAATCACCGATCAAATCAGGACCTTCCAATCTTTTTCAATCTGACAAATGATATCACACATTGGATATCACTATCGCATTAGCCCTTTGTATAAGGGATCACCGATCACTCCGATCAGATCCTGATCTTTGATCCTACTCCCCGATCTAACGGTCGATATTGTACATCACATATCGCTATTGCAACGGCCCTAGGGGTCTTCCCTTTGACTGTGTCGATCACTGGTTGCTCCGATCAGATCCTGACCATTGATCTGCGACCTCTAATCCGACAACTGACAGTCATTTCGGGCGCATACCTTACACGGGGATTAACTGCTCGAAAAAGAAGTTTCCTCTCTGCTCCTACATGCTACGTGTTAGCCAATGTATGGAATCGGGCAGAGCCCGTCCAATACCGCTTACTGCTTGAAGCCTGCCCGAAATACCGCTTACTGCCCTCCTTCCAGAACTCAAAAGGTTTAGTCTATTTTCTATAAATTATTCGGGTCTGCGTGGCTGCTACTTCCCACATGCTTTATTTGAATTTTAATGTAAAACACGCTTATATGAAGGTTTAGCACTTAACAAAGGTTTTTAGCACATAAGGCTAATATTAACCCTTTAGGCCACATTTAATAAGAAATGCCTCCTTTTCTAAGGACATTGGGCAAATCTTCTTTTTACAATAACTATTTCATCTGGAGTCTGTTTTAGCCCATTCAAATTGAATTAGATTCATATTGAAGAGATCTATGCAATGGGACTATTCCCAAGAGAAACCCTTGTCATGTGGAAAGAGTTAATCTTGCGGACAAAACCAACCTCCCTAGAAGCCTAAGACTTTCTAGTGACAAACAAGACAATTAAGAGCAATCCTTCTCTAAACATGCATTTACCATACAAGAAATCAAGTTTTTTAGATCCTACTTGTAGTCCAACACTGTTCTAGTAGTCCAGCCTCGTCGATCCGGATGAGCCCCTACTTCACTTCGAAACCTGCATTCACTAACAATCAAACGATTACATAGCACCTGAATATCTCATAAAATAAAACAT
>APFE030544231.1:0-23705 GCA_000404065.3 Pinus taeda
AAATATATTTCTTCAAAACTTGATCTATGATTTCATGTTGTGGGCTTGTCTACGACGGATCGCTTTCTATCGACTCCAACTCATTATCTAGAAAGATGATCTAGAAATCCTCAATACCTTGGAATCTGCATGCCTCAATGGCAGGTTTCTCGCCTTTGACAATAGGTTGCATCATTGACCTTCGATCAAAGGATTCTGTGACATGTTCGACATCGACTCATTTATTCACATTTCATGGATTATACTAAGTACTTTGAGGGCCATTGACATTACTGGTGGTTTCTCTCACACTTGTTAATAGTTCACATCATTGACTGGTAATCAAGTGGTTTCTACCATGTTCGACTTCGACACATGCATTCACATGGATAGAATCGTACTAGTTCGGGAAGCAGAAATCAAGACCCTAGATATAGTTTCCACCATCTAGGATGCGAGGAATTTTGTTATTCATTATACAGTGGACTATTCATAAACATATGGTTGCGCTCATACTGTGTCTACATATGTCTATACTTGTGATGTATTACAAAATCATTCATGTATCAGAGCAGTTTAGATAGTTTTCTAGTTAGTTTTGATCTGAGTATGGGAATGCCTACCTCAGCAATGATATGTTCATATATATATATTTTACATTGAATGTTTTTACAGGTTCTAATCGGGGTATCCACAGGAAGATCCTTGAAATGATAAAGTACTTCACTCTTCTTAGATGACAAAACCATCCTCATCTATTACAGACTTCACACTTTAGGGGGCAATCTGTTGCACAGAAATAGTAACTTTGACATTCTACAATCAATGTGAGTCTATCACCACTCATACCTTCCTCATTTGCAAGTCTTAAACCTCAGTTCTTCATATCAAGCCTTGAAAATAAGATAAAGACCTTAAAAATCTCTAAAACTCTGGTTTCGCACTTTCCCTTAGCATTACCTGCGGTTCCACACCTATTGGTTATGTCCCCTGCGCACCTGACCGCTTTGTATCTGTGTTATGGGTGCGAACCCCTGTAAAAGTTAGAAAGGCGCAAGTACATTCTTAAAAGCTCACTTTGAGTCATTTCTGGAAGCTTCTAGAGGGAATCTTGAGGTGGCAAGTTCGCTCCTTGAGGGTTCATGCATCCCATACCTTAAGGAGCTAACCCCTTGATGTGAGGAGCTTATCCCTTTGAAGGAGGACTCTATCTCTTTAATGGTGGACCTGTAACCTCCTTCCTTTGCACTATAAAATGAAGCATTGGGGTGGTTACTAGGGAGGTTGAAAGCTGAATATGTTTTAGGGTAAATGCTGCTAGAACTTAGTCTTCCTAATTGAGCTTTTGAGAGGAGAGATTACATACCTTTTGATCTCATTTGGAAGAGAGTGAGGCTTGTCAAAGTAGAGGAGATTCTTGTTTGGACCCTGGGAAGATCTTGTACAACATCAAGGCACCAAAGGTTGTAAAGTTCTTCTATTTCAAAGTTAATACAATCAAGTTTATTTTTCTTAATAAGTTGTGTTTTATGGTTTATTTCATGGACTCCTTGATCACCATGATGAACATGATTTGTTATATTAGCTATGCAGGTGTTATTTTATGTGCGCTTGTTTGTGATTGTAGGTTCTTAAAAGGAAATTCCTTTGAAGCTGTTGGAGCATGGCCGTCACAAACTAGCGTTGGACTTAAGGTAGGGTCTAAAACACCTCTTTAGTTTTTATCAATGAATCACAATATGTTTAGAGAAAGGTAGATTTGCTTGTCCTTCTTGTTGCTAGATATCTGTTGATACTAGGGAGATCGGTCTTGTCCGCAAGAACGATTTATCTGGCCAACAGTTACAACCACATTCGTCTGCTCCTCCAAAGAGATCTACTAGCTTCGTGCAATGGAGAAGCCAAGGCACATTACAATATTTTCCAAGCCTTCTTCAAGATAGTTTTAGTATAAGCTTGGCTAACCAAAAAGCCTCTACAATGATTTATGAGGGACTATTTATAGCAAAGGATGTGGTGACCCTTGACATTCCCCTTTGTGACAGTTCAACTACCCTCATGACTCTTCACCTACACTATGATTGTTACGTTCAACCAATGACACTTGAATTACACTCGACATGAATCAACATTACAATGCACATGTGCTCATATGAGACAGCATGGCTTGAGGAAGCCTTGCAAGACATCACTGACACTTGGACTAATGTGATGTGACCAACTCTTTGACATCATGGAAAATTTTAGGGGCGAATGTTCACCCTTAGGCAAAATTAAGGGGTTTTAAATTTTTAGTGGGCGAATATTTTGTATCATAGTAAATTTTTACAGATCACCTCAAATAGCCCACCTTATTTTAAGGGAGAGGGTAAAAAAGTAAATTTAGCCCTTGAAATTAGGAGTTACAACCTTCCATTCGCCCTAATTTTCAAGAATAGGTTTTATTTAAGTAAATCCTATGGGCCAAATACCATATTTATAAAAGTGGTATGGTAAATTAATAAAAATATAAATAAATGAGAGGTATGGTAAAATAAATTAAAACATTTTTTTATATTTACTCCATAAGTCACCTTATATACATGCAAGGGTGTAAACAAATAAAAATATAAAAAAGTGGAGGTATTGGTAAATAAATAAGACTCTTCTTATACTTACTCAAAAGGTATGGTAAACAAATAAAAATATAATAAAAACTAGACGTATGGTAAATAAATAAAACCTCTTTTTATATTTAGTCAAATACCCCTCTTTCTATTTTATTGAAGGCTCAAAAAAGAGTTTTTATTTAAGTGAATCCTATGGGCCAAATACCATATTTATAAAAGAGGTATGATAAATTAATAAAAATATAAATAAACGAGAGGTATGATAAACAAATAAAACATTTTTTATATTTATTCCATAAGTCACCTTATATTTACGAACACTCAAAAAATGCATTATATTTAGGTGAAACTTATGGGCAAAATACTATGGGCCAAATACCATGGGCTAGATTATTATTAATACCATGCAAAAAACATTATTAACCCTAATATTAGTCTTAATAAAAATAAAAATGGCACATGGTATTGACCCATGGTATTCACGTGGAATGTAACCTATTTAAATGGGGGAATTAAACCAACATAGATCCATCTTTACTCTAGATCTACTAAGCCCCGAGAGGGATCAAATATCGTCATATGCAAACTAGCATAGAGTGAAAAACTATTTGATCCCTAATTATATATTCATACATTGATTGGAAGGATTGTCACAATGGTCACTTCTTTCAATTAGATCCCCTTCAAGCCTTTGGGATACATAATACTTTCTTATATAATATAGTTGGGGCTTGCAACTTGTTGGTGTGTTGGGGTAAACAAAATTGATGTGTTCTTTTTTTATCTCGCAGTTGGAGTCTATGGAATAAGAAAGAAATTTGATAACTTGAAAAAAGTGGTAGCTTGACAAAAGTTGTAGAGAAAAGATTAATCTCTCCTACCTTGACAGAACTCGTTGTCAATATCAACGCCTACAAGAACATTGTTGTGGAATATTATCAAAAACTAATAGAAGGATATGAAAGACTGTATTGTAAGAACCTTGACAAACACGACCACTAAAACTTGGAACATTTTTTGTAGGAAGAGAAAATTATGTTTCTTTTTCCAAACATGTATGTTAGCATATTACAGTTTAATGGATATGTTTTCTTGTTATCATATATGGTTTCATACTTTAACAAAACATTCGCCAAGACTTCACAATGTTTTATTATTCAGTAAAAGGTTTGCCAAGATCTTACAAGATTTTATAATTCAGTGAAAGATTCTCCATCACTATACAAGATAATATAATCTGGTGAGAGATTCACCAAAAAAATTATATATACATATTATATTATTGATAAAATTGCCTCCCATTTTTCCTATGTATCATAGGGATTAGCCCATTTATTATACATATAAATTTAGGGTGGTTTTTAAAATTTTCCCTGTTTGACATGCTTGTCATGGTGAAGGTGGTGAGCTGATGCCAAGCTTGGTCGTCCGTGGTGGTCTGTATGCACCTCATGGTGACATCTTTTTGAAGTGAACTCTTGCCTTTGTTGCAACTGGTGCATTGGTTTGGTCCCTTCATCCAACTTGTCTACTAACATGCGCATGGTCTTCTTGGGTGCGGCTGAACTGGCAACACACTGATGCATAGTGTTTGTGCTGATCTTCAAGTGTGTGTTGATGGTCATGTGCATTCAACTTGCTTCCAGTTGGAATTACTTCTTGACTTCGCCTTGGTGAGTGTGTTGAATGGGTTGGATTGCATGTGTGCGCACAGTTACATGCATGTTGTTGAATCCCTTGCATGCGATCACCAACACTGCTCAGCATGTCTGCTCTGTGTTAGCTACTAGGATGGATCTTTAACTTGTACGGGCGTAGTTTCATCTATGAGTGCATGACGCACCCATTGTTATTCCTGATCCTGCTACAACTCATTCGTCTATCTGTGTAGCTTCAAGTTATTCCTGAGTTGTTGCTTCAACACATGCAACTCCTTCTTTGTTCCATCTTCTGCCTTTGCACGATCTTCATGTTGCGACGTCAATTCATAACCGAAGTCTCTGAAGTTGCTTTCATCATCAATGGACCTGCTTGAGCTTGCAACCTTGTTCCGCCTCAGTGTTGTCAACAACCCCCCTCTTGTATTCGTTGCATTTGGTATGCTATCTTCAGTTGTTGGTCATAATGCTAATCGATATGATGTTGTTGCTGCCATATCTTGATGTCCTTGTCTATGAACAACTTGATGTCTTCATGGGTAGGCAAGTCCATAAACACTTGATCGATTGCATCCCCAAGTGTGTTCTAAACGGTGTCTTCGTCTCTTCTCCCCTGGAAACCATTGTACCCGCACTGCCGAGAGACAGATGAACACCTGCGATACCTGGAGACATGGAAACACTCATGGAAAGCAATCTATCAGTTGAAAACCAAAATGAACATGAGAACTGACTTGCAACATACCTGGGTGAATGATCATGAAGGTTGCGCAATTTCGACCGAGAGATCGAGAGACCGACTGCCAAGACTGCACAAGGCACAATATGGGCTATTGGGAGACTGATTAACTGCTAGAACTATACAATGCACAGTCTAGTCTAGATGTTGACTGCTAGGATTGCACAATGCGCAATTCCAGCTGGGAAGGACTGCTGGCCCAGGGACAGATTTGCGCAATTTCTTGGGCCAAGCAGCCATTGTCCTCCAGAAATGCGCAAATTAGTCCTAGAGGGTAACGTTGGGCAGGAATGCGCATTTTTGGAGAGGAAGGTGAGCCTTCCTTCCCCAGATTGCACAATGCAGCCTTGGTGGAGGCAGAGCCCGAGCTAAGGTTTGCTCGACTTGCTGACGGGAAACTAAAAGCAAGTCAGTGAATGCATGGTGACACTAAGTGATAGAATAAGTGATTGATAGTGCATGAAAAACATGAATGAAAGATTCAACAAGCACATCAACATGCATGTGGGTGAGGCAGTTCGTCGTTTGGTCAAACGTATGTGCAAAACAGTTTCATGCATGCGACAACAATGAGATAGCAACGAAAACTAAAATAGATCTAGGACAAGCTAGTATATATGTAAACGACATAAAGTGTTCAAAGAAATCAAGTAAACAGTACTCCCATAAGCAAAAACATAAAAGCGACATAAATGCAGCATAAGGCATGGGAAGCAGGCTTACCCCAAAACAGCTGAGTTGAACGTGCTGACTACTCCTAGATGTGATGTGGGATGTCAGAGCTATAAGGTTGATGTGAGGAAAGAGCTCTGTAGTGTCCAGTTGATGAGTTTTGATATCATCGAGGTTGTGACGTGCATGCCACGAATCTAGGGGAAGCGACACTTGGTGGGAGGTTTCAGAATTGCTCCTTGCATGTAACCTCGACTGCTAAACATAGATCCCTGAAACAAGGGATGCCTTTACACGCTACCTTGGGAGAAGCAGCCTATGCATGCAAGTATATTTTTCTCAATACTAAAGAGAACCGATCAACTCAGATGCACATGCAAGAGATTGTTTGACTGCTGGAGAAAAATGCGCATTTATGGCTGGGATCTGGGCTAACTGGTTAAGAGGTTTACAATTTCTGGGTAGAGTAGTTGACTACTACCCATATTTGTGCAAATCCTGGGTTGAACAACCTGTTGCTGGGAAAATTTGCACAAATCCTACTGGGAGGGTTGGCTGGCAGGATTGCGCAATCCTGGAGCCCAGCAGTCTGGCAGAGAAGATTGCACAATTCATGAAGGGAAGGCTGGTTGCCCTCCAAAATGCGCAATTTTCAAGGGGAATCTTCTCAGCCTACAGCTAGACCAAGTCTAGGTGAGCAGTCTGTGAGGGGTATGGATCAACTGTGATGGACAGACTGCCTTTGTGCAAGGAAAACACTGAAGCTTGAGTACTTGATGAAGCAAGACAAAGTTATGTGTAAGGTTGGTAGGGAGGCTCCAAAACAAGCTAAGGAAAAATTTTGGATGTGGTTGTAGCCGCTACAACACTTGGCAACACACTGGTAGAACTCCATCTCTCTGCATAGACCTTGTTCATGAAAATCAAGTCTAACACCTCCGAAAGTATTGTTCAGTTCTTAGCTCATCTTGGCTTCACACTAACTTGATTGTAAGATGTAGCATCTACCAAGCCCTTGGTCGATTGACACAATTCCAAGCCAAGGCAGCACAATTGTTTCAATTGGGGTTAAGGGGTATATAGGTGCACAAGCAATATAGTCATCAGATTCTTAGTTTCATCTCTAGTGTTTCTCCATTGCCAGCAGGCCTGGACAGTACCCCGGTGAAGTCACATAGGAAAACAAGCATGGCTCCGCTACCAGCGAGCATGGTCAGTACCCTGGAAAAGTTATTTGCATCACCTCCCTGCATAGGAAGCTTTTCTCTTCTTCTGCCTTATTCATTTTTCATTTTGAATTTTTGACTTTTCATTTTTTCATTTACCATTGTGCATAGCACTTATTCATTTCAAAGGCGGAAGATGGATCCCGACTTATTAAGAGCAGAATAGGTTGCTCCAGCAGAGAAGTAATTTATTGTATCTATGACGTGCCTGTTAAGGTTTTCCCCCTTACCTTACTCGAATTGACTGAGCTGACAAGGGTTAACCCAAAAACAATCGACAAGAGAAGGTGACACTAGTTAGTGTGCAAGCATTGTGTTTACACCAAGTTTCACTTCGAACAATGCATATTTTCCTTTGACGTATCATGGACTAAAAGTAACAAGCTCATCATACAGAGGCAAGATGACAAATAACCAAGTAGTGATAGATGCACAAGCCCTCTTGTACTTTACCCAGCTCACTTCAAGAGTCATACATGGCTTCATGAAAAACTAACCTATGAACGAAACAAGCGAATGAACTAACAATCAACAAAGCAAAGCAAGAGCAGAAGCAAAAATGAAAGCAAAGTAAGTAAACAAACAAACAAGCAAACAAAGCACGTAAGCAAACAAGCATGCAAACAAAAAACTGAAAGAAAACACTACTCATACTCCTACACTAACAGTACATGGGCTTGGTCACGTGAAGTGATACTTCCAATGTAGCCACGGGCGCATTGGTAGACCCATGTTGGTGAAGGCTTGGTCCGCAAGCAACCCAGTTGTGCGAACCAACAAGAAAGAAAGATATAACAACAAAGAAAACCACACTTCATGATTCAAAGTGCCCATGGGACATAAGTGAGTGCATGTGCATGACGGGCAGTCTACGAACTTATCATGGTGTTGTGTGACACTACATGCAACTTTAAAGCATAAGCACATGCTTGATTGTGACATGCAAGAAAACGAAAGAAACAAAGATATAATTGTAGAGAGGGCTCTTTCAAAGTAGTGGGTTAGTTGGGGAAGCGAGAAAGTGTAAGTAGCTCTTTCTCAAGTGCCCCGGGTCAATGCATCTATCTGGATCGATACATTGGCAGCTACTTGCATCACACACGAGTGCTTGTAATATAAGACTCCTCCAATGCATGAGCCATGGGATCGTGTAGTTCAAGTGGAGGAATTAAAATCTGAGTGTTAGGTTGACCTTGAGAGCATATAGATGAGTGATGAGGAGCCTTGAGTGTGTGAACAATTTCCTAATTAGAAGCGAAACCAACCTCAGGATAGTGAGGCCCTGACATAACCACCATCTCGGGCTAAAGTGCCTCAACGGTCTATGGGGTTTTGTGTAATATTCCTAACCTAGAATATTCCTCAAACCCCAACAAAAACTCCAACCAAATATGTGCAAATGATATAATAACCCAGAAGTGATAAAATAACAGTGGAACAACATATAATAATGTAAACCGGAAATATAAGCAGATACACGAGAAATGCAGCGAGAAATGTTAAGCCATTTTATTATACTGAGCAATAAATGAGTACAAGAGGTGATTAGACAAATGGCACCTCGACTTGCACAAGGCAAGTGAAGAAATACTCTTAGAATGACAAGAATGGCCTCTTTGCATTGATGTTGTTGTTGTGTTGTTGTTGCTGCTAGAAAACAAATGATGATTTGGGGCTGCTCCCCTCCTCAGAAAAAGATGAAACTCTGGATTCGGGCTCTACTCAAGAAACCCATAAAGCTTTCCTGGAATGGCCTCACACTAATTTGCGTCCCAGCTACTGGAAAACTGTCGTGCTATTGTTGCTACTGGAAATCGAATGAGGATTTGGGGCTTTTCCCCTCCTCATAAAAGGCTGAAACTCTGGAATCGGATTCTATTCAAAAAACCCAAAAAAAACCCAGAAAGCTTTTCTGAAATGGCTGACCCTCGAAAATCACCCCCTTGAGGTTCTGCGAGTTCCTCAAAGACGCTGATGAAACGGCTGCTGAAATGCTGATGAAACTATTGCTGGAATGCCAATGGAGATACCTTGCCTGAGCAGTCACTCGAAGTCCCTCGGGGCTAAGGGTGAGATCTCCAATCAGAGACACTCAATGCACTAAACAGTGTTGCAGACTAGCTAAATAGCTGGCGTGCTCTAAGTCGAAATGACTATCACAAATGCTCATAACCAGAATGATCCAAAATGAGGGGGCTCCTCTCTATTTTATAGTCTCTGCCTCTCACAATCCCTAAGCTCACCTCCTCCTGCCTGATTCCCCTCTTGCCATGTGTTCTTCCCTCCTACGCAGTCCCTCCATGTGTCTGCATGGGCCCCATTTCTACGTCCCCCTTTGGCCCCCTTGGCTCCTCCTTAAGTCACAATGTTGTGCTACTAGGAAGTGACTTTTTATTCTTAAAGTGAGTTATTTCCCCCGTCCTCACTTTTTTATTTATAAATAACTATAGAAGGCAAAAATTGGGCAAAATCGAATATTCTAATTCGCCATGGCTAATTAGGAATATTACATTTCGACTTCGTTGACAGATGGATCTTCATAGATTAGTGGCTTAGACAGATTAACAATGAGTGAATCAACATCGTGATCGGATGATGAGGTGCAGAGATCACGACAACCAAGATCAAAAAATTCAGGATGTTGGTCGGCATCCTCATGGTTTGATGAATCACAGAGAGGGGTAGATGAGGAAGAAGGATGTTCACCCTCTGCATTTTTGGAAAAATAAGATTAAAGATCAAGTGGATTGCCAATTAATGATTGGTCCTCTCCGTTGTTGGATGATGGGCTAACATACGATGTGTCCTATGAAAGATCAACAATGGGTGCATCCATGGATGAAGACACACATGCGAAATCATGAATGGCAGGTTCACCAACGATGTTAGGAAAGAATGGAGGGGGCTCAGACGAAAGGGAGTCATCCTTTGCCGGGTGTTGACGCTCAAGTTCCCACTCATACTCTTCATGAATGACAACGCATGTTGGTTGTACAACACCAACTCTGTCAGTGGGTTGTTCCTCGTTCACAACAAGTGAAGAGTCTGTAATGGATGAACACAAGACAACATCATCCAGAGGAATGCCTGAGTGTGAAGATGGAGGTTGAAGAAAAGAATGCATATGAGAAATCGAAGGACTCACAACCAAATCTACGCGAAAATTGAGTGGAGTGATGTTGGGAGAGTGTGAAGGATGAACAGGTGTGTGAGCATGATCCTCAACATCACTGGGCAGTGGTGGAGTTGTTGAATGAGAGGGAGGCAGAAAGTCATTTGAGACAATGCTCGCTCCCACATGAGATTGCGCAGTTCCATCAATGAAGAATGATGAGTAAGGCTTGATATCAAGCTTCCTCTTGTGATGCGGAGATTTTTTAAGGCAATACTCGAACTGGTCCCAGAGATAAACAAATTTCAACTGGCTCTTCAGAGCTTGAAAATGCAAGTCACGGAAGCGTTTCCAAAAATCAATAGTGGATTCATGTGGAGCCCTCTGTTGTTGTAACAGTTTCCGGTCAAGATAGTCTAGATCAAAATGATGGAACGTGTCTTCAATGAGATCACAGAAGTGCTCAAATGAGTGCACGATGTTAGCCGGTAGGCTAAGCACCCAACGAAATGGAGATTCGCGAAGTGTGTATGAAAGCAAAAAATCGACCCTTTCATAAGAAAACTCATCTTCCTCATAAATCATGAAAAGAAAGTTATTCAAGTGCTTAGGCTAGGCCACTTCGCCTTCACCATCATACTTGTGAGTGGACAAGAGATCGAAAAGCTTCCCCGAGATGGAGACATCTTCATGATTTGAAAAACACCTCAGGGGAAGAAGAGTGCAAGACTCCATGAAAGATATGCAAAGGTTCAAAACTGGATGAGAGGACACAACTTGTCATCAGGACCTCCTTCTAGCACCAGAAATGTTGATGGTGTTGAACCTGCCAACATGTCAAGGGGATCTCCTCGGTAAGAAGTCCCAATTAGACCTCAGATTGTTTTGTGTAGGAGTCCCAGCAATGGGTTGTAAGGTAATGCCTTGATCGTGATGTCACACAGAGGCAAGTATGATAACTCTATCAGTAGCAAGGGTGTGATTGTTGTAGTGAGTCAAGGAAGATGTATGAGAGGTTCTAACACAAAAGGGGGAGAAAAGGGTGAAGGTGAGTTCCAGATTGAAAGGGATCAGTCCTAACTCGGCTAGGAACACACAACACAAAAGGACATACACAGCTTCTGGCAGAGAAGTCCACTCGAATGTTGTAGTCACAACATACAAGGTAAGATAACACGTACAACACTCTGACACGGATCAGTCTGAACAAGTGCGACGATTGTTACAACAAGGTTCATGTGAAAGGTCTGTTTGGTGTCCAATAGAGAAGTCGACACGGATAGTGACAACATTAACAACATATACAACACATTAACAACAAGACTCATATAATTGCATGTGAATCATTTCATACACAAATACGTAAGTTAAACAACATATATAATTAAGGAAACCGAAGCAGTCCAACTACAATAACAACATATGCATGAAAATGTGATGGATCTTATTATATAAAAGTGTAAGTTCCAATCATACAATACATCCATGTAAACCTGCTAGCCCCGTCAGTGAAACATTACAGCCACATCCGCCTGCTCCTCCAAAGAGATGTCTAGCTCTGTGCAGTGGAGAAGCCAAGGCGCATTGCAATAATGTCCAAGCCTTCTTCAAGATAGGCTTAGTAGAAGCTTGGCTTAACAAAAAGCCTCTACAATGAGTTATGAGGTACTATTTATAGCAAAGGGTGGGGTGACCCTTGACATTCCCCTTTGTGGCAGTTCAACTACCTTCATGACTCTTCACCTACTCTATCACTGTTATGTCCAACCATTGGCACTTGACTTACACTAGACATGACTCAACATTACAATGCACATGTACTCATGTGAAATAACATGGTTTGAGAAAGCGTTGCAAGACATCACTAACACTTGGTCTGTTGTGATGAGACCAACTCTTTGACATGTTTGTGATGGTGAAGGTGGTGAGTTGATGCCAAGCTTGGTCATCCATGGTGGTGTGTATGCACCTCATGGTGACATCTTGTTGAAGCGAACTCTTGCCTCCGTTGAAACTAGTGCATTGGTTTGGTCCCTTCATCCAACTCATCTGGTAACATGCGCATGGTCTTCTTGGGTGCGGCTGATCCAACAACACATTGATGCATAGTGTCTATGCTGATCTTCAAGTGTGTGCCGATAGTCATGCACATTCAACTTGTCGAAGTACATGTTTAGCTCCAATTGGACTTGCTTCTTGTCTTCACCTTGGTGAGTGTGTTGAATGGGATGGAATACATGCATGCACACAATGACATGCATGTTACTGAATCCCTTACATGTGATCACCAACATTGCTCACCATGTATGATCCATGTTAGTGATGGGATGGATATTTAACTTGTATGGGTGCAGTTTCATCTGTGAGTGCATGATGTGCCCACTGTTGTTCTTGATCTTGTTGCAACTGAATCGTCTATCTGTGCAGCTTCATGTTCTTCTTGAGTTGCTACTTCAGCACATGCAGCTCCTTCTTTGTTCCATCTTCTGCCTTTGCGTGATTTCCATGTCGCACCATCACTTCATATCCGGAGTCTCCAAAGTTGCTTTCATCATCAATCGACCTGCTTGAGCTTGCAACCTTATTCTGTCTCCATGTTGTCAACAACCCCCCTCTTGCCTTTATTGCATTTGGTATGTTGTCTTCAGTTGTTGTTCATGATGTTTCTCACTGTGATGTTGTTGTTGTCATATCTTGATGTCCTTGTCTACAAACAACTTGATGTCTTCGTGGGTAGGCAATTCCATAGACACTTGATTGAATGCATCCCCATGTGTGTTTTGAATGGCGTCTTCGTCTCCGCTCCCCTGGAAACCATTTTACCTGTACTGTTGAGAGTCATATGAACACCTGCGATACTAGGAGACATGGAAACACTCATGGCAAGCAATCTATTAGTCGAAAACCAAAATGAACATGAGAACTGACTTGCAACATACTTGGGTTAATGATCATGAAGGTTACGCAATTTTGGCAGGGAGGTCAGGAAACCGACTGCCAAGACTGCACAAGGCACAGTTTCGGTTGTTGGGAGACTGAATGACTGCTGCAACTGCACAATGCACAGTCCATTCTGGCTACTGATTGTTGGGATTGCGTAATGCGTAATTCCAGTTGAGAAGGACTGCTGGCCCAGGGGCAGAATTGCACAATTGCTTGGGCCAAGAAGCCATTGTCCTCTAGAAATACGCAAATTAGTCTTGGAGGCTAGTGTTGGGAAGGAATGTGCATTTCTAGAGAGGAATGTGAGCCTTCCTTCCCTAGATTGCACAATGCATCCTTGGTGAAGGTAGAGCCCAGGCCAAGGTTGGCCCAAATCACCAACAGGAAACTTAAAGCAAGTAAGTCAGTGAATGCTTGGCAACACTAAGTGATAGCAAAATTTATTGACAGTGCATGCAAAACATAAATGAAATATTTAGCAAACAAATCAACATGCGCGTGGGTGAGGTAGTTCGCCGATTGGGTGAACGTCTGTGCAAAACAGTTTCATGCATGTGACAACAGTGAGATAGCAACGAAAACTAAAACGGAGCTAGGACAAGCTAGTATATATGTAAACGAAAACAAGCATTCAAAGAAATCAAGAAAACAATACTCCCACAAGTGAAAACACAAAAAGCGACAGAAATGCAACACAAGGCATGGGAAGCAGGCTTACCCCAAAACAACTGAGTTGAACATGCCAACTGCTCCTAAATGTGATGTGGGATGTCAGAGCTACAAGGTTGATGTGAGGAATGAGCTTGCAACATCCAGTTGATGAGTTTTGATATCATCGAGGTTGTGATGCGCATGCCACGAATCTAGGGAAGCGACACTTGGTGGGAGGTTTCAGAATTGCTCCTTGCATGTAACCTCCGACTGCTAAACATAGTTCCCTGAAACAAGGGATGCCTTTGCATGTTGCCTTGGGAGAAGCATCCCATGCATGCAAGTCTGTTTTGCTCAGTCCTGGAGGGAACCGTTCAACTCAGCGACACATGCAAGAGACTACTTGACTGCTGGAGAAAAATACGCATTTCTGGCTGGGAGCTAGACTGATTGCCTAGGAGGTTTGCGCAATTTCTGGGTAGAGAAACTAACTGTTGCCCATATTTGCGTAAATCCTTAGCTAAACAACCTGTTGCTGGGAAAATTTGCGCAAATCCCACTGGGAGGGTTGGCTAGCAAGATTGCGCAATCCTAGAGCCTAACAGACTATTAGAGAGGATTGCGCAATTCCTCGAGGGAAGGCTGGTTTCCCTCAAAAAATGCGCAATTTTCAAGGGGAAGCTGCTTAGTCTGCAACTGGACCAAGTCTAGGTGAATAACCTGTGAGGGGAATAGATCAACTGTGATCGAGAGGCTACCTTTGTGCGAAGAAAACACTGAAGCTTGAGTACTTGACGAAGCAAGACAAAGTGCTTTGTAATGTTGGTAGGGAGGCTCCAAAACAGGCTAAGGAAAAATTTTGGAGGGTGGTTGTAGCCGCTACAACAGACTCCTAAACTGAAGGAATTATAGATTTAGTTAGAGAAATTATTAGATTTAGGGTTCACATGACCTTTCATATCTCTATGGGGAGTGCTTGTAATTTCTATTGAAAAGAAGGATGGGTCATAGAGGTTATGCACAGACTACCATAAGCTTAACAAGGTCATAATAAAAAATAAATATCATTTTCCAAGTATGGATGATTTGTTTGGGTGATCATATTTTCTAATATAGATCTAAGATAGATGAAATGGGTGATCATATTTTCTAACATAGATCTAACACAAATGAAATGGGTGATCATATTTTCTAATATAGACCTAAGATCTAGATATCATCAATTGAGAATTAAAGAAGAGGATATCCCAAAGATAGCATTTAAGATGAGATATGGGCATTTTGAGTTCGTGGTACTACGTTTTGGACTCACGAAGCCCCGGGTGTTTTCATGAGCTTGATGAAGAAAGTACTTAGAGAGTATTTGGATAAGTTTTTATAGATGATATTCTAATCTAGAAGAACATAATGAACACTTGAGTCTTGTATTGCAATGCCACATGGAAACCAACTTTATGGGAATTTATCAACGTGTTCATTTTATCAATCCAAGATTCAATATGACATAGCATTTCTAGGGAGGGTATTGTAGTGGGTCTTGCAAATATCGATGCCATCATGGAGTGCTTGGCACTTACCAATATTCACAAAGTACATAGTTTTATGGGGATGGATAGATATTATCATAGATTTGTTGAAGGTTTTTTTAAGTTAGAAACCCCCATTATTGAACTCCAAAGGAAGAATAAGAATTTCACTTGGATGGAGAAATGTGAAGAGGCACTTAAGAAGTTAAATAAATTGTTTACAAGTGCATTGATTCTAAAAGTGCCTAACATGGAGCAGGACTTTTTGGTATGTATGAATGCATCAAAGGAAGGCTTAGGATGTGTATTGATGAAAAATGGAAGAATAATAGAATATGAATCAAGAAATATTAGACCACATGAGGATAATTATGTGACACATGACCTAGAGATGGTCATGATTATATACGGATTGAATATTTGGAGACGTTACTTGCTAGAAATAAAATTTGAGCTTAAAATTGATCATTGCAGGTTACAACACATATTTTCACAAGACAACTTAAATGTCAAACAAAGAAGGTTGTCAAAGTTAATTAGTGAATATGATTTCAACATTGTGTATATAAGGGGACAATGAATAGGGTGGTAGATGTCAAGAGGATGAGTGTAGAATTGAGACCACTCTTCTTTTGGAAAGGGATGAAGAAGGATATCGTAAATTTTGTGGCAATATGTTTAGAGTGCCAACAAGTAAATGTAAAATGTAGACATCCAGTTGGACTATTACAAACTCATGCAATAACAGAGTCAAAATAGGAAGTGATCTCAATGGAATTCATTATGGGACTATCAAAGACAACAAGGAGGCACGACTCTATTTTTGTGGTGGCGGACACTTTGACTAAAATTTCTCACTTCATATTGTTAAATATTACATACAAGACCCCTAAGGTAGCCCTAGTATTTATTAAAGAGATAGTGAGATTGCATGACGTGCCGAGGAAGATTATTTCAGATAGATGAGTAGTGTTTACTGGAAGATTTTGTACTAGTTTCCATGAGGCCTTGGGGACCCAGTTAAACTTTAGTATTTCTTATCATCTCGAGACAAATGGATAGACCAAGAGTATCACCCAAATCCTCAAAGACATGTTGCATGTGCATGTGATGGATCAACAAAGCATACGAGAAGAATTTTTACCATTGGTGGAATTTGCATATAACAATATCTATTAGTGAATTAGGATAAACTTAAGGACCAAGTATTAATAGTACCTGAGGTCATGCAAGAAATGGAAGATCAGGTGACCATGATTAAGGAAAGGTTGAAATAATTTCAAAACAAGAAAAAGAGATATGTATATGCTCATCGAATTGATTAGAGTTACGAGATTAGATATAAAGTATTTTCAAGTGTAAGACCCCAAAAGAGCTCCATAATTTTTTAAAAGGGAGAAAAATTGTATCCACCATTTGTAGGACTATTCAAAGTTATAGAGAAAAAAGAAACAATGACCTATATACTTGCATTACCTACATCATTAACACACATGCATGATGCATTCCATGTATTTTTCTTTCTTCGCTACATTTCCAATCCTTCACATGTTATTGACTTGAGTCATTTTTAGGTCATGGACAAGGGGATGGTGATGGTGCAACACTTCACATTTTAGATTAACATATTCTACATATTAGGCATCGATTAGTGCACAAATTGAAGATCTAGTGGGACATTGATAGTTCCATTTCAACCACTTGCAAAGACACATAAGAGATGTGTCATCATTTTCCTTTCTTGTTTTGAGACTTTGAGACGAAAGTTATAATTAAGACATATACATTATTCTTTGAGGACATCAAAGCTTGATGATCCAGTTATTATTATTTCATATAATGATGACTATTGATGTACTTATTTCTATTTTGTGTCTGCACTATGTTGATGGTTGTGGTATATATGGTTATTCATGATTTCATTGATGTTTTATCATGTTTAGGAGACAATAAGATAAAACTGTGAAAATAAATGATTTGACTGTTAACTTAAAAGAGGACTATTTAAGCTCCCACACATTAATTTGTCATTTCAATAATCCCTAGCCAAAGTTGAGCAATATTCATTCTTGGCTCGTAGGATCATGAAATTTGTTTATGCTTAGAGATGTCATTATCCATACCCATGCCAAAGGATTCTTCATTATTTATTTTATAAATGCTAATTGATATAAGGTTTTGAAGAATAATGCATGGCTTTGGAGAAAACTAACTTGTTTATATGACCTTGGCACTATCCTTAATCCTTATAAAGAAATTCTACCCTTCCTCCCAATTTTAGTGATGATCCCAAACTTGTCTCTTCTTTTTTAGAATCTTTATTCTTTCTACTTCATTAGAAGGAAGTGTATGAGAAATTTCATTTTGCTCTCTTGGAATATTTCTTTTAATAAGCTAAAAGACAAAAATTGGGTTTGTAAAAGAAGGGTAGTCTCATCGTCCCCACCATGGTTTCATTCCTTAAATAAGTTACTAATAGTGGTTTGATTCCTTAAATAAGTTACTAATATTGACATACACTTGTAAAAGGTCATTAATTAGTGGATTTATCATGATCATTATAGTGACAGCACACGCTCCAAGATAGAGTAAATAGAAGAATTAACCTCTTGAAAGGAAATTAATGCCAAAACTCCACCATAGAAATAATTCTCAAGATTTTAATCTTGTTTCATTCTAAAACCACCCACATACGGATCTGGTGTGTTGGAGAAAATTCTTTTATATGTAGAAAGTGTTATTTTGAGCCACACACTCGACTATGAACTAGTTGCACTTAGGTGCAAATCTTGCTTTGAAACTTCCATTTGATTATTGCTAGTTCAAAATAGAATGCTAAGGATGTTATCTTGTTATTCTCGTTTGATTATAGCAAAGTAAAATCACATCATCATTCAAAAGGGGAACAAAAGGGCGTTGTGATAAATCTTAAATAACTATCGTTTAATGGACTAAAGACATTCACATTAAGAGAAGATATTCAACTTAATTGACTAAGGAATTAAGATAAACATACTAAAGATTACAGACCCTGGTCTTCTATCAAAATCCTTTAGTAAGACAGTGAAATTTATTTTGTAGCTTATTAAAGAATAAGTGGAGAAATAAATAATAAGAATTTAAGTTGCAAATATTTTTTTAACTTATAAATTTTATTTAATAGCATTTTCAAATCCTTATTTGTTATTAAATATAATTATTTAATCAAAAAACTTTATTGCATATGTTTCATAATTTTTTTATAAATAAAAATATATAATTAATTTTTATATTAATACAATTTTACATTTGCTTTCACACGATGAAATTGAATGATAAGTATTTAAAGCAAAGACATGTTGTATGTTTTTTTTGAATTGTAAATTTTTGTATTACTTAAAAGAGAGAGTATATTGTGAATACATATATAAATCGAGTTCTTTGAGTTCCAAACTCAAAACCAGAAAAACATAAAGCACTTCTAAATAAGAAGAGAGTTGGACGACTCCTTATTCGCATAAGTGAACAACAATACTCTAGAGACCAAGACAAATGAAGATACATCAACAAAACTTGAATAGAAGGCCTCACATAAGCTAAAACATTTGTAAGACTATAGTGAAACAAGGATCACTAAAAAATTCATAAACAAAGAGAACTGTGTGCCAACAATTTGAGAAAAAAATCATTCAACAACCTAGCAACGAATTACCTAAGACAACGACAAAAAAAACACTAAAATGCCACAAATATAAGACACAATAGAAATCTTGTAAACAACACTGGCCACAAAAGAGTTATTCTTGTAAGGTATATCTTCCACAAAAAATTTGTTCAACATAGCAAAAAGTCCTCCAATGTGCCTAGATGACAAGGCTGGAACAATGGAAACATCCAACTATGAAGAGAAACATGAAGTTGTTATGCCACTCCAATAGTGAGGACCAATGGACAACAAAGTCTCCAAGAAAAAGCACTTCAAAACCCTACCCACACCAAAACAATTGCAAAACCAAAAGAATCACCAGATCAACCTAATGGATCCCCAAATGCCTGTCGATAAGAGCAATAAAATTGTTAGCATCATTAAAACAACCAAAACAAAATAAGGCCAAAACTGAGATATCAAATGCTAGTCTTGATTTGATGAGATAACAGTAAGATCCAGTGTATTACCAACAATAGGATCTACTATATCTCTAGGCAGGTCAGTGAGATCCCCTGAGGTTGAATTTGTCACCAGGTAGCCCTCCAGGTTACTCAAGTGAGATTCAATGTCATTAAGACAATCTTGCAACACCTCTTCTACTCGCCATTCTTTGACAGGGAGGCATGTTAGCCCATACAAGAAAATAATGTATACAACCACAAAGTGTACCATGACCAACAAAGCAAGTGAAGGGATGAACCACCACTCCCTCAAGTCCTGATCGAAACACAACCAAGTTGTCCCCCAAACTCCACACCAAAGGCTTGAATTCAAGGAACAATTGAAATTCACCACACTCTAAATGCATAAAGCACTGACAATCCCACCACCCTAGCTTTGACCACTTGAGAACTAAAGAAACTCAAAGAGGCCTTAAGACCAATCCCAACCCAAAGAAAAAAAGGTAACAAAACCCAGGTGGTTCCAGACTTGAACCAAATGAGGGTTGTAATTGAGAGGACAATTAACCAATTCACCAAAGCAAGGAGCATCAAATTTATGAACTAGAAAACTCTTATCATAACCAAAAATACAAATCACGCCACAAGTAATAAAGTGAAAAAAAACCCCACTCTAAAACCACATAGAGAAATGACCTAGATACCAACAACCACGGACCAAGATAGGATAAGAATAGGAGATACATGTGAATTCACTTTTCAAGAGAGGCAAAATTGAGTAAATAACCACCAATTCAAATACAGGCACATGCACTGTGGCATAAATATATAGAAAGGAAAACATCAACCCCAAGCTTTCACCCACACAGATAAAATCAGAAATAATGTTACCTCCTCACAACTGAATCCCAATTGAGAAACAACCAAACCAAAGCTTACATACCTCACTATAACTTGAAACCAGAAGAAGGAGGGTGAGGATTGCACCTCACCTCCACGACCTTCCTTAATGTACTTCTGCCACCCCTTATCGACGACTATTCATTTATAATGAAGGGGCATCGGATGTAAGGCCCAAGTCCACTCACTTGTCCCGTTCCATGCCATGCCTAGAGGATGACAGGTGCACCTCTGACACTTCATCCAAGAGATTACTGTTTCATCTGTCAATCACACCCCCATCGGGGAAGACATGTTGTATGTTAAAAAAACATCAAAAATATAATTTGTATGATATTAATTAGATATAAAAAATGTTTTAAATGATAAATGATAAAAAAATTATCGAAAATTTGATGTGTTGAAAGTATATTTTTTTAAAAGTTAATGTGAATATTTATGTTTTTATTAATGAAGAATCAAGATTAACAATTTCAAAGTGCACAATCTTATTTATAGTCAAAATGACTTTTTTTCACTAGAATCTGGTAATACAATTTCAAGCAAGATTGTAGTTTTTTGTTGTTTAAAATGCATTTTTTAATACATAAATGAATTCAACGCCCTAAAAAATCCCCTGGGCACTCAAATTTTACTGATTAAACAAATTAAACTCAAGTTTTTAAAAACCTTGTCCAAATTTGGTTAAAATTAACTAGGAAAAATTACTCTTGAACAAACCATTTCATTTATTAGTTAAACTATGTGACTTTAAAATTATATATATATATATATTATATATTTATATATATATATATATATTATATATATATATATATATATATATATATATATATATATATATATATATATATATATATTATATATATATATATATAAGTGATTAGAGAGTTTCTATTATAAAAAAGAGAAAAGAAAAATCTGGAACATGGGCCAAAACCCTTACATAATTCATCTAGCTCCACCAAAACCCTACATTCTAAGGTCCAGTATGCATGCAATTTAATTGTGTGGCATACTTTCCCAATAATTCTAAAACGATTCCTACTAAAAATCATGACAATGGTACCTAAAAATAAACTATATTTTCACTGCATTACAAACATAATTTAACAAGAGGAACTCCAAAACTTGGTGCCAAGCACCTTGAAAAATCAACTTGGGTGGCAAGGGACTCGATCTGAATTTCCTCGCTTCGTCAAATTCAGTCTTGGGGTCCTTAGGAGAAAATTGAATCCCAACAATGTACAAATCCTCCATCTTCGCTAGTTTGCAATAAATTGTTTCCAGTTTCGTCCTTAAATCATGTTGGAGCTGGTCGATTTTGACTGGCATCAGATCAAGTTTGGATTTGACAACCAACTGTAGAGAGTTACAAGCCTTCTCCTCCACTTCCTGTCTCGACTTGAAGCCCAGATGCATGCTCTCCATTGCAGCGAAAAATCTAGCCAAAATTGAGTTAATATCCATAAGATCTGAATCATGAGAAGAAGAACCCACTGTATCCAAAACGTGTTTATTCACTAGCGAAACCAATTGACGGAAGAAGACACATATATGATAAGAGAAAATAGAAGCAAGCCTTGCCCATCATGAAGAAAGAGGGGGATATAAATACCAACTTTAGAGACACATGCCTAAGAAATCCCACTACCATAACAAACCATGTGACCTCTGAAAACCTGCTTAGCCTCCATTGAATGCGAGCTCTAGAAATCCATAGAGAAACCACAGGGAGATCCTCACTAGAAAGACCACTTACTACAATGATAGAAGGGAAATGACTTTGGTATAATGCAAATTAATTGATGTTGTCTCGACATTCCAATTATTCTCTACCCAACATCGATCTCATATTGTGTCTTTCAGAGCAAGAGGGGGAGGGTCAACCAAGTGTTTATTGTGAAACAACGTGGGTTCACCTCGGGAGACTATCAAAGTCGATTCATAAAGGAAGTCTGCTAAACCATTTTGGATCGCATTTCAATTGCCTTTAGTTGCCATCTTTTCCCATGCTTCAAACGAAATTCATCCCATGTCCTTATTAATTGTTCATAAATTATGATATATGATCCCATTGTATGATTTTGCATCCTCATGGTAAAGGGGAGTGTATTATTTGACTATGATTAATTTCTAATGTTCCTTGTGAAATCCTTTCTCCTTGGTTTGCTAACATATTTGCTGAGGAGTTTAAATTCCTTAACACATGCATGCATTAGGGGGGTTTTGAGGTCTAAAATGGGCCTTCTAAGGAAATTATAAAATAATAGTGGAAATAATAAAATAAGATAAATTACATCATCAAATTTTAGAGGAAAAAAAGAAAAAAACTATTTTTAACTCGTATTTTTAACTTATCTCCTTATGGGTTTACTGAAATTCTGAGCAACAACACTCATTGGATGCAAAACTTGATTTCTCATCCAAGGAGTACCCATGTTGCATACTTTCAATGGACCTTGACACAAAAAAAATGAGAAATACATGAAAAACATGATTGCAATCACGTTTTTTCATGTATTTCTCATTTTTCATGTGGCAGGGTCCATCGAAAGTATGCAACATGGGTACTCCTTGGATGAGGAATTAAATTTTGCATCCAACGAGTACTCCTGCTCAAAACTTGAGTAAAACCTTAGGGAGATAGGTTGAAAATAAGAGTTGAAAAATTATTTTATTATTTTATTATTTTTTAATCTTTTTATTCTTTTACTCCAAAAATGGTGAATCATCCCCCATGGTTGACATCATCATATTGAATCTGATTGATTCTTATCAAGTTTATTTTGGTTGTACATTTTTCTTAGGGGGTCCATTTTAGACCTCAAAATTCCCCTAATGATTTCAACCTTTACAAATTATTGGAGTTTGGAGAAGAATCCTCGCCTCTATGGAAGAGGAGTTCACTTTAGAGTGGCGGTAAACCTCCCAAACTCTCTGGATAACTATCATTGAATTGTCAAAAATCATTAGTTCCTAAATCTTTTGATCAATTGCTAGATTTAAACCTTGCCATAGAGAGAGAGACTTAGCTTGGTTATTAGTAGTTGTTCCTAATCCCCACGCAAATTGTATCTCTAGTTGTCTGTCGGGACCAAGAATCACCCCTCCCACTCCTACCACCCTTATATTTAAAAATAAGTTTTTAAGAACTTAGAGAATGTATATCTTCAATTAAAATAAGTTTTTGAGAATTTACAAAATGTATACCCATTTTTTTAAAAGGTGTGAAGAGAGTACATTCGAAGGCAATTCAAAGTGTTTGAAATTATGTTATAATTATTCAATTACAATTTTATTATTATTATAAGTTAAAGTGAATATTTATATTATTTTAATATAGAAATCGAATCAATAATTTTAAAATAATTAATAAAAATGATTTTTTATAACTTGTTCATATATCCAAGGTCACGGCGAAGACAAACACCAAATTGGTGTATGGGAATCCCTTGTTTGTCAAGGGACCCACCTTTGTGTAGCCATTTGACTGCTAAGTCGATGAAAGCATACATACTCTATCCCTTTGGTTTTGAACCTATAACCTCTTAGAAGAAAACACGTACTCTTAACCATTAAGCCCACTCAAACTTAAACC